>JBBPMA010000128.1:0-45811 GCA_038090075.1 Xanthoconium purpureum
AAGGGTAGGGTACTTCCCGCTGTCCATGCGTGCAACACCGCTACGAGAGTTGCACGGCAATGTGTACCACCACATTACATTCTTTTCCCTACTCAATAAGCGATCGGTGAGCATTTTGCTTGTCCTAGTACAGGTACCATGCCAGACTTACAATCACGTCAAATTTTCAGAATCAGTATATTCATCGGATGTGGATGGTATTGACTGCTCGCGATCCCCAACTCGAGACAGGGCTATGCGTGTTGTATTAGCAGAAGTTTCTGTTCAACGAATACACGCCCAACAATACGTACATACTCATATCAAGTCGGGTTTTCTGTTGTGTCATAGCATGCGCGTACGCGTCCAAGAAGAACTGGTGGAGTGCCCCACAGGCAAGTCAGGGAGTCTGAGTGTCGTCATAAAATCCACTTGTGCGTGTTGACGGATTGTTACATCCTTCAACCCTGTTCAACTCCGAAATTCTTTCATTGCTGTGATCGAATCAGAGAGTCCGAGCATCGCCCTATTTATCAGTAGAGTACCACCATCCTATGGGGTGGTCGACGGGGTTGACCTTCGTCATGTCGGAGACTCGGAGTGTAAGTCCAAACTTGGGATCGGCCTTTTGCTCCGACCAAAATGTAGTGCCCAAGTAAAGCCCTCTCCAATCACTACACCAGTGGCCGCGTTTCGGACGCGCGGGCTGCCCATCTTCCATGTCACAGCCGCGTCTTTGGACAAGATGTGGTCGTCGGACACTACGCGAACAAAAACGGTACGCCATTTTTCCTAGACAGACTCATACACTCGGTCATGCTCGTTTCAGCCCTCGACACGCTAGCACCCTCTTCAAAAAGCCTTATACCACTCCCGCCGAGAGTGACATCCTCGTACACATACCCAAGTCCAACGTATACCGATTCGGGGACTCCAACATCGCTGCGCCCGTCTTCCGCGATGTCGACTGGACCATAAGAGAAGGCCATAGCTGGGCAGTCATAGGGCGTGGATCCAATCAAAAAACAGCGCTGTTGCAGGTACCGTGCCAAAGCATCGTCCTCGGGAAGCAAACTGTTCACATTGACGACCGGCGCCGAATATGTAGACGTTGCACGGACACATGCGCATCGCTCCCCCACCTCCGCCTCCCGGTGGTCTCTTCCCCTTCTTGTCCAATCCACCGCGGGACGCACACACCGCCATCTCTCTCGTGTCCTTTGCTCATCGCCCCGGCTCGGCGGGGAGTGCGTTCTACGACTACACCGCACGATACGGTGCCGTTCGCGAGGAAGACCGTATCACGCTCCGAGAGAGCATGTTCGGGGAGTACGACTTTCTGAACCTCCGGCCCAAGGGACGGGTATCCAAGACGCTAGAGCAGCTCGCTGCCGATGGGGTCAAGAAGGCCATCTTTGACGAGCTTTCTGCGAAATTGGGTCTGTCGTCGCTCCTGGACCTGCCTCTTGTAGCGCTGTCCAACGGGCAGACGCGCAGGGCACGCATCGTCAAAGCCATACTCGGTCAACCAGAGCTGTTGCTCCTTGACGAACCTCTAAGTCTGTCCGCGGTACTCGAGCGGTCTGCAAGGCTGATGTAGACTCTGCAGCGGGCCTGGACGCGAACAGTCGACCGACGTTGTTGTCTATCCTCCAATCTCTCCATGAAGCGCGTCGTCCAAGGATCATCATCGGTCTCAGGATGCAAGACCCTATCCCCGATTGGATCACGCATCTCGCGTTGGTTTCCAATGGCAAGGTTCTGATTGGCCCCAAGGAAGATATCCTTGAAATGCAGGAGCTCCACAAGGCAAGAGAAGACCGGGCTACCTCGATGGCCACCACGGCTTCGGCAAAACGAACAGAGGACGAAGGAAAGCCCGTCGTCGTGCTGAGGAACGTCAACGTTTCCTATGGCGAGCGCAAGGTAAACATCCACCACATTCACCCCAGATACACACCTCAGCCCTTACAACGCAGGTACTCCGATCCATCAACTGGACCATCCGCGAAGGCCAACGGTGGCACCTTCAAGGCGCAAACGGTGTGTGCCCTCCTCTCTCCCTCCCTTCTTTCCCCCCCTCACGCGCACCACCACAGGATCAGGCAAAACCACCCTCCTGTCCCTCCTTACAGGCGACCACCCCCAATCCTACACCCAACGCGGCCCCTCGCACCTCACCCTCTTCGCGCGCCCGCGCCCACACATCCCAACCCCACACCTCCGCGCGCTCATCGGCGTCGTCTCGCCCGAGCTCGCGAACGCGTATCCGAGGCGCGCGCAGACGACCGTGTGGGAGGTCGTCGGGACGGGGTTCGATGGCGCGTTTGTACCCGGCGGGGAGGACGGGGTCGGAAGGGGCGTAGGCGTAGAGGGGGCGATGAGCGCGGAAGTGAGGCGGTGGCGCGTGCAGCGCGTGCGGGAGGTCCTTGCGGGGCTCGGGCCACGTGCGTGGGCTGCCGCCACCGCGGGTGAGTGCGGGGAAGGCGAAGGTGAAAGGAACATGGAGCTGAGGAGGCACGCGGGTGGCGGCGGCGCGCTGGCAGACGTCGACGAGGCGTTTGCACGCCGCGCTTTTGTGGATCTGTCGCCGGGCGAACAGAGCATGGTGTTGCTCATGCGCGCGCTCGTCGGTCGTCCACAGCTCGTGCTTCTGGACGAGGTGTGGGCGGGAATGGACGACCACATGGTCCGCGTGGCGCGGCGCTATCTGCGCGAGAGCGGCGTCGGACACGACCAGGCCGTCGTGGTCGTCAGCCACTGGGAAGACGAGGTCCCGTGGACGACGCGCGACGGACTGTACAAGTTCAGACTGCAAGACGGGCTCGGGACGCAGATTTAAATAATAGCTCTGGTTTTTATGTAGTTACAGGTCTTTTTTTCTCTTTGCAACAACTAGACGACGAATGGAAAGCAAAAAAAAAAAACAACGATGCTTCACAAAGCGATCAGACGACAGCATGGGTAAAAGAAAAAGGGCATAGGGTTATGATCACCTATCGTACAACGTTTCCAGAAACAGACAAGAAAAAAACACGTTTCGAGAGTGAGCAAACCACAGACCGTTTACCAGGGCATGTCGGCGACGCTACCCCAGCCGCTGGTGGACGATTTCGCGGTGCTGGTACCCCAGCCCGTAGTCGACGACGTGCCGCGTTTAGAACGCTTGGAGGAGACGGTCGTGAACTCCCCGTCATTGCTGGCGGCGAGCTCAGCGTCCACCTGATCCGCCCAGCTGGAGGCGGCCGTAGTGTGCCCCTGAGCCTGCTTCTGAGTCTTCTTGCCCTGGGGCTTGGCACCAGAACGCTTCGCCTTCGCGACTGGCTGTACTTGCTGAGACGTGCCAGCCCACGGGTCATAGGCACCCTCGGAGATGCCCCAACTCGCGTCGGACGCGGCGTCAGCAATGCCAGCGCGCACGACTGCAGCAGCGTTCGGCTCGACCTCAGAGTCAGAGTTGCCCCATTCGTCGTCGGAGACGGCCTTGGTCGTTTCGCGCTTCTCGATGGTATCGGCAGAAACGATGGCTCGCGGCGCCCCGCGCCAGTTGGTCTTGACAGGTGCACCAGGACCGCGGAACGGATTGTTCTGAGCCGCATTCCTTTTCGTCGACTCTTCCTCGTTCTCGTCATTCTTCTTGCCGGCGCCCCGACCCTTGCCGCGACCGCCCTTTTTCCCCTTGTTCGCAACAGCAGCAGCCTTGCGTTTCTCTGCCTCCTCGGCTCGTTTGGTAAGCCGGAGTTGACTAGCGTACTCGGCGCATATACCCTTCTTGCAAATGGTTCCATGTGCGTTGCATAGAATCGGTTTCGCGGCAGTCTCTTGGGTCTGATTCCAATGGTCCTCTGCGTCCAACGCGTCGTCATCCCAACCCGCCCCGCCTGTCGTTTCCCACGCCATCGCGCCCGTTGGTTCCTGCCACACACCTGGCGCGATCGAGTCCAGTTCTCTGAGTTCGTCTTCGTCCTCCATGTCTCTGATCCTCATCCCGTGGAATTCTTCCTCCATAGACTCAGAGAAATGGATGTGGACGTGGTATGGGTTGTCGCTCTCGGTGGCAGTAGTCAGGTCAGGTCCCGAGTCAGAATCAGGGCTGGAAGCAGACGCGCCGGCAGAGCCCCAACTGGCGGCACTAAAGTTTCCGGCACGATCAGGGTCACTTTGAACCTTGGGTGCGTCATTTCCTGGAACGGCGAGGCCAGGGGGTCGCGTTGGGTAAGAGGGTGGACCACTTTCCCAAGCATTCTTTGCAGCTGGCAGCCCGGGCGGTGCTGTGGGAGCTTGAGTGGCCGCAGGCGAGATGGAGCTCGACACTGGGGTGCCCTGCCTGGAAGCTGGTAGCGAGTCGTCCCAGTTGGTCATTGATTTTTTGCCCGTGTTCTGCCCTAGGGAGCAATACCCCCGTCACACGCCGATCGTGCAAAAATAGTCCTCCACTCACAGACGTTGCTTGTTTTCACCACGATTGGACCACCGCCAACGGCTGGCATCCTCGCACCGGCCTGAGGGATGCCGATCGTCTTCTTCGCACTTCCGTTCGCTGTAGGGTTCGGCTTGGCCGACGTCACTGGTGGCTTGGGTGCACCTCGGCCCCAAGCTCCAGGTGCGTTCGGTTTGGGCTGCGTCGTGGTAGGAGCAGGAGAAGGACCTCCTTCCCTTGTCTGGATCCAAGCAGCCGATCCAACAACTGAAACGATGAGAGACATGTCAGACAATTGTCGTAATGAAGAACGTCTGCTAACCAGGTTGGGGAGCAGCGATCACTTCTACTGGGGGCGTTTTCACGGCGCCTGGAAGAGGCCTACACAAGGGATGGCTCGTGCGGTCCTCGACGGGCACATCACAAAAGTGAGTTGAAGGATAGGGAAACTTGGTGTGCCTGGTCGCACAAGAGTATGTGAATAGATCAGATAGATCACTAGCACAGTATATACTCACTTGTTTTTCGGGGACCAAGCTTTGAACCAAGCTTCGTCCACGTCGATGCGCTTCCAGCCTAAACACGACAGAGAGGTAAGGCTCCCGTATCGAATACAGCGCAAGGGGAAAAGGCTGATGCAGCCATGCGGGTACTGCCACCGAGGGCGACAGCCTGAGGGCCATGAGACGCACGCCGAACCCACCGTTTTTCTGGACGATCCTGCCGGTGTTGTAAGCGCAGTAAAAGACTTGGGTGACGCGATCCTTTTCTTCCTTTGTCGGTTTTTGAAGGAATTCGGACCAGCGATGTTCGCCGAGGATGCGATCAAAGTGGGCATAGTCTCTCTTGATTTCGATGATGACCATGCCGCGTGACTATCTCCGTGTGATCAGTGACGGGGCGGAGTTATCAATGGCGCATATACTCACGCTTGGCTTGTGGAAGACGGCAAAGAAGGCGTCCTTGTCGATACAACAAGCGACCCAGCGGGCAAAGTCCTGCCTGTCCTTTGGGAGCTCCATGTTGCAGGTACCGCTGATAGCGTATGGGTGTACGACGGTGAGATAGCGTGGTTCGTCGTCGCCGGGTGGCGGGGTGGCTATACGCTTTGGCATGATGGTGGTGGTTGCGAAGAAAGAGAGAGTTTGAGAGAGGGTTTTTAAAGGATTGGAATTGAGGATGGGACCGGAAATCGACGACCCTATTTTAATTTAAGCTCAGCTGTGCGAGTAGGATAAAGATCGGACGCTGAAATGCGGCAGCAGCGTGTCAACTCAAATCCACAGAGACATTCCAAATGGATCTAGGCAATGTACCCTGACACACCACAGTGGGTCCAACTCTGCGCACAACGGCATCTATGTTGGCGGAAATTAATCGAATCTAATCGAGTATTTACCCTGCTTGCCCTCAAGTTGCTGTGCCAAGAGCGGGGGGTATATAAACCGCTTCCGCACTATTCCATATCTCTCAACTTGATCGCTATGAACTTCAAGTCTCTCGCCGCTCTCGCTCTCGCTGCCTCTGCTGCCCCCTTTGCTGCAGCGGGCCCACTCGGATATGCTCTGTGCCAGACAGGTACTTCGCTTCCCCAATCGTCATCCAACCTTGCTCACCCGTTGCCAGGCTGCAACACGCTCGCAGTCGCGTGCTACGCTGCTGCAGGCTTCACCTTTGGTGTGACCGTTGTCGCCGCGCCCCCCGCCATCATGGCGTGCAACGCAGGCTTGGGCACCTGCATGGCGACGTGTGCTACTGTGGCACTCTTTGCCCCAACCCCCTGAGTGAACCCCAATTGCTTGTCAGTGTTTGGCTTTTCCCCAATTGTGCCCAGCTCATCTCTGCCAGTCTGCATATATGCATCACTTGTCGTGCGCGCGATGTGCGCTGGTTGTCCCGAAGTTCGAGACATACTGTACTTAGTTCTGTACAATGAGTACACCCTACGGCGTGTACCCATCATGGTCGAAATATAAAGCTTGGTGTGTGTGAGCTGTGTGATAAAGATCGGACGGGCTGAAATGCGGCAACAGCATGTCGACTCAAACCCACAAAGACATTCCAAATGGATCTAGGCAATGTACCCAGACAACGCCACGTGTACAGTGCGGCCAGCCCTACGCATGTTGGCGACAATTAATAGAATGTCTGCCCTCAAGTTGTTGTGCCCACCCGAAAAGATAAAGAGCCATTGGAGGTATATACAAACCGCGTCTGTATCATTCTATCTCTCTCCACTTGATCGCTATGAACTTCAAGTCTCTTGCCGCCCTCGCTCTCGCTGCCTCTGCTGCCCCCTTTGCCGCAGCAGGCCCGCTCGCATATGGTGTGTGCCAGACAGGTACTCCGTTTCCCCAATCGTCACCCAACCTTGCTCACCCCCGTTTCCAGGCTGCAACGCGCTTGCAGTCGCGTGCTATGCTGGTGCAGGCTTCACCTTTGGTGTGACCATCGCCGCCGTGCCCCCCGCCATCGTGGGGTGCAACGCGGCCTTGGGCAAGTGCATGGTGATGTGTGCTACTGTGGCACTCCTTGCCCCGACCCCTTGAGTGAACCCCAACCGTTTGTCAGTGTTTGGCTTGTTCCCATTGCGCCCGACTGATCTCTGCCAGTCTACATATATGCAATATGCATCACTTCTCGTGCGTGCGATGCGCGCTGGCTGTCCCGTTGTCCCGAAGTCCGAGACATACTGAATTTAGTTGATTCTGTATGATGAGTACACCCTACGATGTGTACCCATCATGGTCGAAATATAAACCTTGTTTGTGCGGAGAACGCCGAAAGCGGTGTGTGTGAGCGACCATGATAAAGTTGCACTTTGACGGCATGCCACAGCAACGACCACAGCAATGCCAGGAAGAAGGTACGTGAATGTGCACAGCAGCCTACGGGATGACCAGAACACTACGCCAGCGTGTGCCTTGCAAAAGTGCCTGTCTCGCAACACGTACAGCCCCGACAAGTGCGACGAATACGTACGAAAGCTTTACCTGTGCTGCCTCGACATCCAAAGCGAGTCCGACGTCTGCCCGGGGAAACCAGTCATTGAACGCTGGCTGAAGAAGAACAAGACTGAGACAACTCAAGGCCGTCCGTAGAGCGGGCATCCGCAGAATGTTTTAGACGGCAAATGAGTCCGTGGTGCGAAAGTTGGCGACCGCACAGCCTGCCACTAAGACCCTTTGCGCCACGGCCAACAACCACAGCGGGCGATGAAACCCACTTTTAACTACTGTTTCACGACAGTCCTTCCTCGTTTTCTTCCTCCCGCAGCAGATTGCCGTCTTGTTGCATCTCAACAATGCCTGTCGTGGTCGTCACCGTCACTCAGCCGGCCAGTACTCTCACTGCAACACCGCCAAGCCCTCCATCATCCCTTTCCCCAAAAAGCATTGCAGGCATCATCATCGGAACCCTCTTGGGGGGCCTTCTCTTGATAGTGCTCGTCATATATCTCCTCAGGCGGTACTCGCGGCACAGATTCACCAGAGTCGCCAATCCTGCTCACGATGCCGCTGCGGGCGCTGACCTGCGATACCTGCCCAGCACGGGCTTAAGGAGATCAAGATTAGTCACTCGTTTAGAGAAACCTTCCATATCATCCGAACCCCTCATGTCTGCCATTTCCTGGCCGCCACACCCAGCCACTCCACGAGTTGCGTCTCCAGACACCCCTCCCCGCTTGGATCTCATCTTCCCCGGAGACAGCCCACAAAGTTCCTTTGATTTCGGTGAGATCAATCATCTCACTTCGCCAGGAACTCTGTCCCGCGCAACCATATTACCCTCTGGATCACCGCGTCCAAGTTTGTCCCATACCCCACCATCTACGCCCCCACGGACAATGTTCCTCCACCGAGCGCTCAAGTCGCGCGCGCAAGTTTCGGATGACATCTCTCTTACACATCGTCCATCACTAGATTTCTCGCATAGTCGCTCCATTACATTCGATCCGTCAGATGTTCGTGCAGAAGAGGAGCAATTAACAGAACGCACCGCACATCGAGACGCAGAGATAGTTCAGAGGGTAGAAGACGTGGAGATGGCCGAGGGAGAGGTGGGCTGGGAAGACGGCGATACCGCAGACTCAATCTACTCCCAGGTTTCTGCGCCGGTTGAC
The DNA here is from genome assembly GCA_038090075.1 of Xanthoconium purpureum. Classification (NCBI taxonomy): domain Eukaryota; kingdom Fungi; phylum Basidiomycota; class Agaricomycetes; order Boletales; family Boletaceae; genus Xanthoconium; species Xanthoconium purpureum. The sequence continues at coordinate 8,523 of JBBPMA010000128.1, forward strand.
CACGCTGGATGCTTCTCAGAGTCTACAAACGGCTCCTCATCCGTTCCTCGCCGAAAGTCTTCTCGAAAACAGCTTGTCCCCTCCACTCAGCTCCCTCCGCTTGCCGAGATGTCCAGTGTTCCGGTTTTCGAGGATCGAACCATCGCTCGCCCCGTATCGCTCGCGGGAAACTCATCGCTGGACGGTCAGCTTTCGCATGAGACGGTCCCGCGTCCGATGTCCTTGGAAGGCGCCTTGCCCCTGCTGACTTCTGTCAACTTTGGGAAGGATAGCACAAGGTCGGGCTCCATCTCGTCGACGAACGTCTGGGGGTCGCGGTCTAGTGGTAGGACCTCACGGTACCCGTCGCTCGCCCCATCTAGTCTTGGGCTGACTTCGCGGTCTGAGACGCGTTTGAATGACGGCACGGACTGGCACCATCCGCCTTCCGGACTCGCCGGTCTCAAATCGCTGCAGGTAGAGCCGCTGCGGAATCCGCACTCGCCGGTGGAGGAGCGACCCACGCACCCCGACGTGTTGCTCCCAGGACCTGCGCCGGTGAAGCGTGCGCATCTCCGCGAATCGACGAGTGGTTCGGTGCCAGAGGTGGAGAGAAGGGATGTAATGCAGGCCGGGATTGCGCGCATTGATGTCTTACTGTAAAGGCAAGACATTTTAACCTTATGGTAATTATCCCGCGCACAAGGACCTGCCTGGACGATATACGGACTTCGTACCATAGCCTGTACTTTTTTTTTCTTCTCCAAAATCAGAGGGGACGACACGTGTAAGCGATAATCCGATCGAAAACGTCGACCTGTGAATCACAACCACAACAAACAGCTTCATCGACCACGACCAGCGGTTGGATGCCCCAGAGCCCCAACTTTTTGTTTTCTTGTTGATTTCTTCACCTACGACGCCGACGTTCTCCTCTTCGTTCTCGGAGCTCGGCGGATGCAAGCCACTCATTCGACGAGCTCCACCCGTGGGCAGGACGGTGACGGTGCCACTCTCCAGCCAGCACGTTGGACCTATACGACCGCCAGCTGGGACTATCCTCCCTCTCCAACCGCATACTACGATGCTCTCCTCGCACGCGGTGCGTCGCACTCGAGGTTTTTGCGGATAGCTTATTTGAGCACACGACACCACTGTTCTTCCTCTCCAACCTCCTCTCTGCACCCATCGACCTGTCCAGACAGCCCGCATCGGAAACAGTCCCTCCATATTACGCCCATCTCGCCTTATCCTCTTTCACGATCATGGAGGCCTCGATCTGCAAATCCGACGTCCCACACCCTGAAGCGTCGAAAGCCACAATGGCCCAAACCACCCCATTATCATGCCTCGCTGCTCCGCTCCCCTCTATCCCACCGCAAGGGCCTCTTCCGGGCAGTTCTCCCACCCAGCAAGGCCGTCGACTTTTTTCGCTGGGACATCCTCGTCGGCGCGGGTTTTTCCCTGTCTCCGTCGTGTCAGGAACGCGATTGGACCAGGTGGGGTGGCGCGGATGCGTCACTGCATGTTGCTGAATCGGTGTTAGAGTCGTACGAGGCGGCTGCTGGCTTTTTTGGTTGGCATGGCCTCGGACTGGACCTCACTCGGCAGTGGGATGACGAAGCGCATTGGGACGAAACGCTACACGGTGGGGCTGCCAAGTGCCGGCCATCGGAGTTGCGATTCGAGATTGATGAGGCAGCGGTGGAGGAGGGAAGGGCGAGTTGGACACGCACGGCGGAAGAACTCGTTGGGCCGCTCGGGTTGGCCTTGCGATCGGTCATCGTCGACGGCAAGGTTACTTCGCCTCCAGACTCGACTCACAGGGATGTCGCTCACCCCCCATCGGCGATTTCTTCAAGACGCGGGGAGGTACGATGGGGCCCTGACATGGGCCCCAGCCCGTTTCATCTACCCAGAACACCCTCTGCCTCTGATAGGAAGAGGCGATTGCCCTCATCGAACTCGACTGCGTTTGCTGCGGGCTCTTCCTTGAGTTCCAAGCCAGGACTCAAATCGGATTCGCCATCAGTGTGGTGGTATGGCCCTCCCCCACACCGCGGACCTCCTCCACCTCTTCATGCACCCCCGCTTCGCTTTCTGCCTCCACCGTCTGTACAATATGGGCCCCCACCTGTGCAGTTCTCGCCGTGGTTCCCTGGTAGTCGCGTTGCATCAGCACAAGGACATGGGTATTGGTATAGTGCTCAGCCCGTTGGTGAGTTGATTGTGTTTTCGTAGCCTCTGTTGTACTCTTTTTGCTTTCTATTACGTGGCGACGTCCGTCACTACTTTTGTTTCGTCTGGTGCTCTTCTCTTGTTGGATCTCAGCCTCGTGTCTTTTGTTGTATCTCCTTTATGGTACTGATTCGCTTGTGTCGTGCACTCTTAGATGCGTCATCCTCCATGACCCGTGATCCGAATGCTGCCAAATCACTTCCACCCCATCCGCACGTTCTTGCTACGCCCACCGCTTCCATCCACCCGGCCCGCTCACCTCGATATCCGGCCAAACCTTTGAGTCGGGACGAGTATAGCCTGGGCCATGACTTTGATAAAGAGGCCGAGACCGACCACGGTTACGAGTCAACAACGACGACAACAGATTCCGATCCTCCCCCGCACACACCCATTGGTACAGCGACGACCTCGCATTGTGTAGAAGCACTCCAAATCCACGGAGACGATGAGGTGGAGGTGCACGGGGTCGAGATCGATGAAGCGCATGAAGCGATTCGTTTGTCGGATCCTACCACCCCTGTCAAGCTCCCTGACCGATTCTCCATGTCCACGTCGCCTTCGCTGTCGTCTGGCTCGGCGGACTCGCGTCAAGAGGATTGCGAATCCTCCAGGGCTGCGGTGGTGTTTCCCTCTTTGAATGGGACTTTCTGCCAAGGGTCGTCATCACAGGTGTCCATCTCTCTGTCCAGTCCTGGAATGTCTTCGCAAACAACGCCTGCGGGGACGGTGACGCCAGTTAGTTCGTCGTCGCTGTCGTCTGCGAAAGAGTCGGCGACTCAGCCCGACGAAGAGGATTCCAAGAGGACGAAACGCAAGAGTGGAGGTCTGGAAGCTGCTGCGCGTTCTGTTTCGGGTGATGGGCCTGCATTTACGCTAAGTCTGTCCTCGCCACCGTCGACGAGTCCTGGCCGGGGGCTTCGGAAGGATTCGCAGGGATTTTGGGAACCTGTGACGCCCGTCTCGCCTTCTTCGTCTTCGTCCTCACTTCCCCTGTCACCATCCGAAGGTAAAATGAGGTCAGGGCATACCGTGGGATGGATTAGCGACAAGACAGGGTCAGTGCCAAGAGAGGGTTCGGAGCCGTCGGAAGTTGCCAGTTCGCCATCTACACTCTCTGCCAAATCGAGGTCGTTGTCTCCTGGTCCATGCCGTGTCACGGGCGCGGGCTCGGCCCGCTCGCCGACTTCGTGGCCTACCTCGTTCTCTTCCCCCACATCCACGTCTGGGTCCGTCTCCGGTGGATCGTACCCCTCTTCGCCATCTCCTCCGAACGGGTCGTCTTTGGTACCTCCGAATACGACGACGTTGTTGCCTGCATTCTTGGTAACCGCCACTGTAAAGCGAAAGAAGACGTCGAGGACGAGGGAGATTGTCGATCGACTTAGGTCGTCCTCGCTCGATGCGGGCAAGGGAGGTGCAGGGTTGGATGACTTGGGTTGGTTAGCTAGCCCAACTGCAAGCGACGAGCAGGACGGCAAGCTGGGCAAAGCGACGGCTGGGTCAGACCACGCTGCTGGAAACCACGTTGCAGGAGGTCAGCCATCGCCTTCGTCATCACCGTCGTCCCAGTCCAGCGCCGATTTGGCATCGCGGGTGGGGTCAGACAGGAAGAAGGATGGACAAGTCTCGGGCTCAAAGGCTTGCGATGCTGGTTCCTCTGGATCAGGAGGGAAGAGTAACAAGGCGACACAGGGCACGGTGCCTGGCTCGGATACCCGTGCAAACTCGAGAACTGCCACGGCGACGGCTACACCCGGTATAACCCCGTTCCCGATTCTCAGTGTGTCGCAGACGCCAGCTTCTAATACCACGACCACCCGACAGAGTCAAGCTGGTGGGACGGGTGTACGCGATACTGTGTATGCTACACCGCCCAAGAGTGCAGACAAGCTGAATGCGAGTGTGACCGTGTCCCCGAACGCGCGTAATCCTGGTCCCACCCCCAACGGTGGTACATCTCCATCTGCGCGTGCTCACCATCCGCTTCCGTCACCGACCCATCCGACTGTACATCCACTTCCCCAGCCACCTCTTGGGCCTCCACCGATGCTGGCTGTCCCGGCTTATCCGCATCCGCATCCACATCCGGTGTACGTGCCATTTACGCAGTATCATATTGCGCCACCGCCGCAACAAGGACAGGGGACGTGGGTGGCGATTTACCCTGGTCGTCCACCGCACGTGCCCGTGCATCCTCTTCCGCCGCCGCACGTTCCGCCCATTACAGGTGTGTCGGGGATGAGACATGTAAGCTGGTGAGAGAGGTGTCGATGCTGGTGCGTGTTGCTCGTTTGATGTCATGGACGCTGTCTGACGTGCCTTGCACAGAGTCTTGTCTTTTTTCGTCTGCTTTCTTGTTGATTTTTTGGCTATGAGGGAAAGGGGCGGGGTAATACTAATACGGATGAACCATGTCTCCTCTTTCTTTCTTTCTTTCTTTCTTTTTTTTTGGTAATGCTGTCTCACTTTCATTGTCATGACCGTTTCGTTCTTTCTTTTTTCAAACTTGTAGCACATATGTCTCCACTTCGTCTTTTCTTACTTAGTCGTCGTCTGTTTCGTTGTCGATACAAAAAGTCTCTTGGGATTTGTACAGTGTGACCATAAACAAGGACAAACAACGCGTACGCATGTTCATCACGTGGTCGTCTCACTTCACCCAAATGTTTATCTCGAACGACGACTCTCGATGACCCCAAGTGGTCGGTCATTGCCCTCGATCACGATCACGGATGCCACACCCAGAAGGACGCCCGATGCAGGCTCGTCTTCAACCCTCGCCTCGACCCCCGCAAGCTCGAGCAAAGGCCCCACCACCGACTCCTACCGTCTCCTCTACCGCGGCGCCTTCTCCCTCCCTGACTCCTACCTCCAACTCGACGGGATCGCGTTTTCGGCGCGTCTCCCAAACAAGCACGCCTCTGCGCTCCAAGACTCGCCTTCCCTCACGCGGTCGGACGCGTCCGCGCGGGAGCTGATGTACAACCCACTCGCGCTCGCGCTGGAGAGTATGCGTGGGCGGCAGACCCTCCGGTTTAAGGGGACCGTGCGGCTGGCGGACGTGTGGACGGACGATGCGGGGGATGTGTACATGTGCGTGTGGTCCTGTCAAGGTTTGGATCTGGCGGGAGACTGACCGCGGTGCTAATAGGGACATACATCCGTTTGCGACGGTGACCAAGATGTATTTCGAGAACGTGTTGTGTTTATCGCCGCTGGTTGTGCCGTCGCCGCCGTCGGGTGGGGCGTTTGGACTGAGGAGGACGGAGGTGGGTGTCCGTGTGTCGTTGGGGGACACGGGTACGTTTGCCTTTCTTGCTTTCTTTGGTACCCGCGGCGTTCGTTCGTTTGATGGAGCTTGTTTCCACAGATGGACCCGACACGACCGACATTGTCATCTATGGCGAGGCGAGCACGCTGCTGCATCCTCCTCCTATGCAGCTGTCGCCTGCGGCTACGTCCACGTCTGCAGGGCCACCGCCGCTCAGCTTAAGGGTTGCGCGGATCACGCCTGCACCGCGCGCACCGCGTCCGGACGATCCGACGCCTCGTCAACCACCTGCATGTTTGTTCGAGGGTACCACGCTTAGCGATCTCGGTGCGAGTAAACGCATTGTGGCGCGACCCGGCGCGGGCAAGGGCAAGGAAAAGGAAAAGGCCAAGGAGGTTGACCCCGTGGTGCATCGGGCGAGGGAGGTTATGCTGCACCTCCCTCGATCCGAGGGGCCTGCGAACGGGAACGGGAACGGTAAAGAAAAGGGGAAAGGCGTGTTCAGGGTGCCGGAACTCCCTACCAAGGGTCGTCGGAAACAAGGAGATGCAGAGGCGGACGTGTTTGGTGCCGTAGAGCCGCCTCGGCCTCAGTTCGCCAATGGAAAAGGCAAGGCAAAGTCAGAGGATAGCGAGATGGGGAATGCGATCGAGGGTGCGAACAAGCGCGTGCGTATTTATTACTTGGTGTGTTTCATGTGTCGACGGATGCTGATGCGTTTTCCAGGTGTTGAAAAAGTTGACTGTACTCCATCTTGCCAATGCGGGGGTGCCCCGGTCGCACGATGAATTCAAGGACATTTTTGGTTTCGTTTACCATGGGTCTGCGTTTGCGCTGGTGAGTCCTCATTGTCGATGGTCTGATGATGGCGCGTTGAGCTCGGTCCGTGCAACACGCAGCGTTCGCAGTTGAAAACGATGCATGTAAGCGCACACGCAGCAGAAGCGGTCGTTGAAGCACACGTGAAGCTGTATGTGGGTGCTCATGATCTGGCAGGACTGCAAGCCAAGACATCATCGGATACGATGGACGTTGATGACGCTGGGGGGTAAGGCGTGTTGTGGACCACGAAGAACATGGGCCACTACGGCGCCGCACCTCGCACGCTCAGTCTACGTGTGGCAGAGAGCCCACTGGGTCCATCAGACTCCACGCTCGGATCTTGCCATGTCGTCATTCGCCCACAGAGGTGAAACAGTGGCGGCGCAGTTGACCTGCGGGGCGGCGTCATAGTATGCTAGACAATTCTCCATGCCTGCGCCCGACGGCCAGTGAATGATGATCTTGTTTATTTCTCCTTTGTGTTTCTGGCGGGCCTGGACCAGGTGGGTGCGTGTTGCTCGGGCACGTGCACGCTGTGTGAAACCCTTGGGAAGTTCAAGTTGGGACTTGATGTGGCGCCTGTGGTGAGAGAAACCGATCTCCTATCTAGTGAACGAAATGAACGAAACGAAATGAATCTGGGATTACACGAGATGGGGGTCCTTTTGATTCAAACTGTGTTCCACGCCGTGGTTAAAGTTGCCGGCACAGGCAAACCATGCGTGTGGGTGCGCTGGCGTTGACTTGGCAAAACGGGCCCTCTCGTCGTCAAGGGTTCACGCACATTTTGATGGTGTCCCCACAGTGCACACCAGGTGGCGGCGGACGAGAATTGTAACGATGGTATTACAAACCTAATTGTGAAATTGTATCGTAGACTCGTAAGTTAACTATGACAGTTGACTCCATACTTGTACCAGTACAGCGGAATGGCGGAACCACGAAAGGGATGCCAGAAAAAGAATAAGGAAAGAATCCCGGAGAAAGCCCCGCTTCTCTCGATCCTCCGTTAGGAAATAATTATCGACGCCCATTATGCCCAATGCCCTATCGGTTTTTTGAATACCGAGTATGAATACTTTTTCCTCCCTTCCCCTCCGGCGATCCCGTGCGTTCGAGTTTTCTGCGGAAATGAAAGAAAAAGAGAAAAATGGGAGGCTCGGAAGGGCCAGCTAGTGGGCCGCCCGCCTGCGACGGCCCGCTTCCGGGTACACCTCCTGAACGACCTCCTTGAACGCGAGGTCCTGCTCGTACTGTTCGCGCGTCTGCGTCACGATGACCTGCAGCACCGGCTGAGCCCCGCCCATCCCGCGCTCCGTCTGAAAGTCGTCCACGTCCCTCTCGAACGCATTGAGTCGGAAACAGTTGAGCGCCTGAAACACAGGGGTAGTCGGGCGGGACAGCGGGCTTGCCGGACGTGAGGCCATCCGAGCCGGGCTCGAGGGCCGCGTGAACATGCCCCTGATGGAGGAGGCGTGTGTGGTAGGACGGATGATGGTGCGGGTGATGATGAGGTCTTCGCGGTCGTATGTGTCTACCTGACGGGAGCCCGTCGAAGAGGATCCTGAGAACGACGCTTCGAGCGCGCTCTCGGCGGTGGGGGGTGAGGAGGTCGAGAAGTAGGTCGAGGACGAGGCGAACGATGCCGTGGATGCCGTGGATTCAGAGGAGAGAGAGGAGACGGACTCTGCGAGGACGGAGCCGAAGGAGTCTCGGTAGGAGGAGACTTCCAGGGGCACGAGGACCAGTTCGTGGTCGCTCCAAATGCCACCCACGACGCCGTTGGGGGGAAGCTCTGGCTGAGAGAGCCGTCTGAGGATTTGTCCCATGTCCTTTTTCGTCGAGGTAATAGAGAGGTTAGAAAGTGTCTCCTAAGAGAAAGAATGAACCGCGAGGCAAGAGGTGGTGGTGGTAACAACGAACTTTGCGTCGCATGGGATCAAACCGCTGGGCGTCCATGGCTTCATAACGTGCAAGATCCATGATCGAGAGATAAGGGGGGAAGGGGGAAGATAGGGCGGAGGTGATGGTGAGATAGAAGACGAGAAGCACGGAATTGAAGGAGCTGTGTTTATAAGGAGAGGACGTGTCCATCGTGGTGTGGACGGTGTGGACAAGTGTCGCTTTGAGGCCATGTCATTGATGCACGAAAGCGTCCATTGTGGTGCTTCACGCCATCACCTCCACTGCTTTGTTCCTCGTGCACTCGGCCACCCCCGCTTTGGCGGCATTGCGGCCCACAAATTGAATAAGAATGTGGACTTACAGCGTACATATAACAAGGTCCGCCTGAAAAGAGATCATCTACACATTGATAACACTACCTTCGTAACACACCTTTTTAATTTGCGAGATGCAGCAACAGGTGAACACAAAACACATCTTGGCCTGTAGGGAGGCACGTGCTGATCGTGGGTCCAGATTCCGCAAGCGCTCCCCATCAACATTTTTCATCACAAAGGAGCCGGTGCCGCTAAAAAGGAACCGGACAGCGGTGAACTCACCTTTGTCATCCAGACAGCGCATAAGGTTGTCGTGCCAAGGCAGAGGGGTGTCTTGACATTAACTTCGCATGAAACTGCACTCGCATTACCTATGATACTCCAGGTGCCTCCATAAAAACCGTACGGAATCCAGCCACTGCCTCTACACGAGGCAGGGGGCAGGTCCTGATAAAACATGGTGGCGGCTCAAACCGTTAGTACTGCAACGTGGCACGGTTTCATTTAAGAGCCGTCTCGGTTTCCCGGACACAGCACGCTGAGCCGAGAGGTTCCTGTTTTGTAGCATAGGTTAATTTTATAGGACGAAGCCGGGAGGCCTTGTCCGCCTGATCCGCTTATAACCAATTGATTCGCACCGATATCTACGGTCATGGCGCAATGGATACGGAGCAACACACCAAAAATGCTGGTAAAGTAATGATCAGACTTGACGCGGATGAAGGATCGACAACGTTGAGGCGATAGAGTCTGCGGTAGAGTTTGCCAATGCGGCGATTTCATCACGTGATCTAAAGTTCATTCACACTTGAACTCGGTCACTCTAATGAGTGGACTACCCCCTTCCTTCACATCTTTGTATCGTCTTTTCCTGCGTGCAAGCTCTGCATCAGTTTTACACAAAAATGCTGCCCGAAAGCAGCTTCGTCGGCTCTTCCGGCCTGTGTTTGATGCCGCAGCAAGGGTTGTCGGAGATATTCAAAGCAACCAGCTCTCGCACTCCGAAAGGATAAGCCGCCAACGTTTTCTCAACATCTTTCAGCAACGAAGTACGTCGATCAACTGTTCCTTGTTGGTGTTGTCTTATTTGACATAGTGGATGACACTTTGAGTCTCCTCCTGAACTCTGCGCAGCATCGCGGGACCCCTCATCGAGTGATATACAATTTAAACCAACTTCGAAGAGCTCACGCTGTCTGGATACATGCAAAATACTCCCGTTCAAAGGTTACATGGAACCCCAGAGGAACTGTCGCCGACGACTCAAAGCCTCGTGCCACTCTCCGGCGCCGTGATATCGATCGCAGCGAAAGGAACCGAGTGCACGAGCATTGCTGGGATGCTTTGGGGGAGGTAGTGAGGATGGCAGAAGGCAGACACAATCTATCCTTGGGCAGGGTTTATTTGAAACCCTGGACATTAGGAAAGCGATGGTGACCCATATTGCACAACAATCCCTTCAAGCGATACAAAATGGCGTCTCTCATTGTGAGTATTTATCTTGAAATAGGCTGCTCGGTCTTTGTGCTTATGATGGCAACCCCCATGAACTCTAGAGGATACGTATTCGAGTTTGTAGCTGGACGCCTCCAGCCCGAAACAATAGACGACAAGTTCCAAGTGGGACTAGTTTGTGAATATATATCAACGCCCGATACTCGGTAAACCTTGTTGCAGCCACTCGTATCTCCTGTCCCAGGTCATTTCCATTTATTCGTCGATGGTTTATTGTTCATCGTCCAGGAACTCCGGTCACGTGATTCTACGCGGAGTCATTGCACACATGTTCCACAACAATAACTATTGTTTGACATCAGGTTTTGTCCCCTTGCCCTTATCGCGTGGATGTACTATTTTCGCATAAAGACCGTTGCGATGGATGGGGGCAAGTATCTCTTTCCTGCGTAGCTGTGCTTCGCACCTGTACCTCTCGCACCATCCTCTATCATATGTACTAGCATGCCGTTCCACCCCTTTAGTCTGCGCGTTGCTGGTCAAGACTCGGACATCGTGGATATTGATATTTTTTTCCCTTCTTCTGACGTGTCTCGTTGCCTTCCGAGTGCCGAATTCTTCCCCGGATCTGGCAAACAAATGTACGGAAACAGCGATTCCATCAAGTCATGGATTGACACAATTGGCCGCGTACGTCTTACCGCCTCTTTACTTTGATCGTAGCTAACAGTAGCGTGCAGGCCAGCAAACCTAGCTTTAATCTTGACGATTCCGGTGATGTCAATGTCTACAAATTCGCTACGCATCCTTTCAGAACCTATTTCCCACGTTCTCCCTTCTCCGATGATCTTGAATCAGAGAGCGATATCTTGTTTCCTCTGGACGCGTCGGCATGGGCTCCAGAGGTGTTTGCGTCGTCATACTACGATGACAGTGATGAAAGCCATTCAGGATCGTCTCTCTCAGATGACGCGCAATTCATCACTATTCCTTCTGATAGTCCTTGGTATCGTCTACCATCACCATCACCCAGTCCTGGACCAGTCTCGGCCTACGAATTTACCACCGCAGCATTCGCAAACTCGTGCTCCAATGACGTCCGCCAAGCGATCGCCCAGCAGGAGGTTCTCCTCGCTATTTTCCACGAGGAGTTACGCAGGGTTGTACCGCGCGGTGATGGTGCAGCATATGACTCCGATTGGCTGGAAGACATGGATGCAGATCTTTTGCTAGCACCTTTGGAAACATACGCAGACCTTTGCTGGGAGTCGGCTGTCTCTGAAAAGTCCCCTTGTCTGGGGCTGGGCAGGCCGTTGCCTGATGTCCCGATAGGATTTGACGAAGTTCACGAAGCTTATTAAATGTCAAGGTGAGGATTGTCGAATCAACTTGACAGGACTCTTACGAATTGCATCTGTGGGATGTCTAGAAGTATGTCTCCGCTTTACTATTTTTGTTCGAGAAACGCGTTTTGTTTTCCTTGCTGAACATCGTCTCCATGTCTACATCTACCCATCGTTCTTTCTCTTCGCATTCTGGCGTTTTCTCCTTTTGTATTATCCCGTACGTAAGGTCTTAGTTGGGGTCCTTCCTGTGCAACCGTGTACAATAAATAATGCTTGACAGATGCCGTCGTTGCCATATTGAACAGGGTTCACAAGCCCATGTCGTCCAGTTTCGCACAGCGTGTATCTACAATCACATGGACCTACAAGACCAAGCCGAGCGAAGCACGTCTTGAACTCAAACCACAACGTTCAGTCCAACAATCAGCATCTCCCAGCGCGAATCGCCGCCACAGTCTGACGCTAGGCGTTGGCGGCTACTTGCGGCTACTTCAGGGACTAAAAGTCGATACCGAAATTGGACTTTATGTACACTGCTTGCAGACATGCCATCACGCAAGTTCCAGATTTCAAAGTGAGTGTCTCACTTTTTGATTGTCTAATTACCTGGACCGTGGGCACCTTTTACCATCCGCAACAATCCGAGGTGAGACATTCAGGTCGCCTCATTTTCGACTAGGGACTCATATGACATGTATGTCATGGTCTCCTCTTCTGAATACTACATTCCTGTGGGCAGCGGAATTTTCGCTATGGGTTCTCTCAGTCAGAGAATCCGGTAGGCACTGCCTTTAAAAACCGGAATGCTAAAATCCAGCTCGATAAAGTTTGCTTCATGTCGCATCGCCTGGTGCCACAGCGCCAACGCAATCCCGAGCCTCATAATATTCTTCCGCGTAGGTTGTAGCAGTCCACAACCAGATGGTGAGTTCATATGCAACCACCACGGTAAACACGCTGCGCGCAACCAAAAAAAAAACGATCGTGGCGCTCGATTTTATGAGTCTCGTTCAGCGGCGCTGAGAAATCTCCCTGAGAAGGCGGCTTCTCTCCATCGAGAACATGGATCTGGTGCTAATTTCGGAACAGATATGATACGGAATTGGGGCCAACTTATGACTAGGCTCCATTTCTGGTTATTTGGCATTTCCCGTAACTTATATACGACGACCAAGGGGATGGATCTGCAGAAACATTGCACCATGCACCACCCATTTATCGACAACATTCTCTCATCATTATCCATACCATCCCCTCGAGCAACTGCGGAGCAAGAACCGGTGTGTCTAGAACACTCTTCTTGACCTTTCGATTGACACCGTGATCCCAGGAGTTACTCGAACCTTACACATACATAGCATCTTGTCCTGGGAAAGGATTCCGCGGTCAACTCATCAAGGCGTTTGACCACTGGCTTCGAGTACCTCCGGCTCAACTCGAGGCAATAATTCGCGTAGTAGAACTACTGCACAACGCGAGTCTCTTGTAACTTTGGTTCCCTCTCGTTTCCACGACGGGCGCTGACTTGGTTGCAGAGTGGATGATATTGAAGACAACTCGGAGCTGAGGAGGGGCAAGCCAGGTGCGGTGTCCGTTATATCGAAGACCGATGTTTAAGGCATCTGTCGCAGTTGCGCATAAGATATATGGGGTACCTCAAACGATCAATTCCGCGAACTACGTCTATTTCCTTGCGTATCAAGAAGTCTTCAAGATTCCTTATATAGACCAAGCCGAAAAGTCGTACGTTCTCCAACTCGGCCTCCCCCGCTGGAGTCCATTCAATTCCGGCCTTCGCTTCGTTCAAATCCTCAATGGTGAGTCAGTCTCGACGTCATAGTGTAGTCGATTTTTGAAACAAGATTGCTTAGATGAGATGTTGGCACTACACCGTGGCCAAGGTAGGGACTTACTTTGGCGTGATCACCTCCAATGTCCCACCGAGGAAGAGTACATAGAGATGGTGAAGGACAGTAAGTAATTTGCATTGACGAAGCGACCCAAGCCCTCATCCGATGCTCAGAGACAGGAGGACTACTGCGGATCGCGGTGAGATTGATGACAGAATGCGCTACCATCAACAGTGGAATGTAAGTTCTATACCACAAAACAGGCTCTGACTTATACGGAAAATTCACCATAGTAATTATGTCCCGCTTGTCAACTTGTTGGGCATTTGGTTCCAGATTCGTGACGACTACATGAATCTGCAAAGCGACACGGTAAGTAAGCCGTGTATAACAGTCCACTCACCTAACATCTGTCACTCAGTACACGGAACACAAGGGTTTCGCTGAAGACTTGACAGAGGGCAAATTTTCTTTCCCGATAATCCACGGCATCAGGGGAAAGCGTGACAGCAAATATATAATGAGTACGCTCAACTTCAGTTTATTATCGATCGAACGGACCAAATTTCGCAGACATGCTCCGTTTAAAGCCCAAAGGTCCGATGCTCAAGCATCTCACGATTACGTACCTCAAAGAAGTAACACACTCGTTCGAATATACCCTCAGCGTGTTGAACTCGCTGGAAGCGCAGGCGCGTGCCGAGGTGACGCGTCTTGGCGGGAACCCAAAGCTAGAAGCGATTCTCGAGAAGCTGACCGTGCCAGACAGCGGGCATTGATTTTGACACCGTAAGGTTGTCCTCGTAGTTGTACGATTTATGATCACGATAGCATTGGTATGCGCGGTGTTTTCAGTCTACCTTACTATGGCCCATGGCGAAACCTTTTTTTCTAGTTACCAAGTGTATCGTCCTTTGTGGCGCTTTCATAGAATTCTAGTGGATTTATTGATATTCTGTCGCTCTCAAACTGTCCGCAATTTACTTTTTGAATAAGGCTTGATGATAGTGTCTCGAAGTATGTGACCAAGGTTCAATAAGTGACCAGTGACTCCCGCCCTGGTTGACATATTCCGTCAATGATGACAACAACGCCACCCTCGTTCTCTTCGACATGTGGGGCTTTGGGGCTGGATTCGCGGAGCCGACGCTCACCGAATCCGACGGTGACCAACCTGTTGTTGTCGGCTATTGAAGATCAAGGGCTAACGCATTCAGTCCACCAATCGGTATGATTACCAGGGTCGCCGAGACTAGCCAGGGACCACCTTGAGCTCCGCCGCCATGACGAGACGATTTGGAAAAAAAAATTGGGCATGCGGAGCATTGCAGGGGAGGTCAACGAGATGCTTTGGTCGCAAAACTGAAATCGCCCCGGCTCCGATCAGACGCCAGAGGGAAGACGTGACCGATGCAATTTTCGAATGAATGATATGAGCTAGTACAATGTACAAGGTATCATAATTTTTGCTAGCGACTTACGGTATGATCTTGCGAGTACACGGAACACTGAATATGAAGCGTTGATGGTCAGGAATCAGACGCTTCGCTTTGCTGAGAGTCCTCCTCCTCTTCTCCGAAAAAGTCATCATCTGCGACCTCGGCTTCATCGGTGTGGGCCCGAGCCTTGACTGGAGTCACAGCTCCTCTCTGACTGGATGCCAATGGCTTGTTCTCTTGTCCCAGTCTCCCAAACTCGTTTTCGGGCTCGGTGCTGAGTTCCCCGCGTTCCATTTGTTGACGTATCATTTCGCGCACTTTCGACCGTTCTTCGTTGTCGTCGGACACTGCAGCAACCGGGGCAGCAGTAGAACCAGACCCGCGTACTTCAGGGGGGAATAACGAGATGTATCTCCTAGTTTTAGGAAAGTGCTAAGGTCTTTATCAGTGCTTGGAACACTCAGATTCGGTGCCAACTTACCAAAACATAGTTCAGGTCCACCCTCAAATCAGCCAGCTTTGATTTGAGCTTCTCCTTCTCCTCCTTCGCTTCCGAGGTCGATATACTACGTTTAATCTGCGTTATTCTTCGAACCACCTTTTTGCGTTCTAAATAGCATAAGAGGATAGTCTCAGTTGACATTTCGTCATGCAGTTGTGACAAACTCACCAAAGAACTTGACTTTATGATATTTCGTCGCGTATTGCCGCTCCTTTCGAGATCGCTCAGCGCGAGCAAGGTCGGCTTCCAACGCTTTCAATCGACGTTCTGTTTCCACACGCACATCTGCTGCTAAATTATCTTTGGCAAGAAGTCGTTTTGTTTGTCGGAGGGCTGATTTGAGCTTCTGAACGCCGGGGAGAGCGTCCTCCTGAGTGGGTCGTGGCGGCTTGTTCGAGTACGGGTGATTTCTGGATTTTTTACGTAGGCGTTCCCTGGAAGGACCTGCCATGGACGTGGACTCTTGTCTCAGTCTTGAGGGTGCCATCACCGAGTCAGAGGAACACAAGCCTTAATTTAAGGTTAGGGTCTGACGAGTTGGCGGGTGTTCAACAACGTTCAACGTCCAACTTCGACACTCATCCCGATGCGAAATCTAACGCTATCCGCTGTTCAGATATCCACTCTGCAAGCAGAAGATGTAATACAATTCTCAAGTCCAATATCTGACGATGCTACTGCCGTTCTCAGTGCAATCGCGTTCGACTTGGATCGCGATGTTACCTTCACTGGGACAGAGTCGTCGCAAGGCATAATTTCGGTCTGGAGAACGTCGAATAGTGTTCCCTCGACTGCTGGGAATGGGACCTTCATCTTCTGTGGCTCGTACATTTTCCCTGGAACCAAAACAGGGATAGCGAGTCTCAGGGTACTCTCCGAGTCCAATCAACTCGTGTTAATGACACGTGGAGGAGATATCGTAGTGTGGGAGCTTGACGAGTCTGGAAACTTCGTCGTAAGTGATCGAAATTCAGCCACTCTCTTCCTAATCGTTGCTTCAGGGGGATGCCGATGTCCTAGGCACAGTAGAGGCAGGGATTGCAGCTGCGGCTTGGAGCCCTGATGATTCGCTGGTTACCTTGACCACTGGTGCGTAATCGTTATCGATTGCTTCTCCCACCGATGACAGTCGATTAATCTGAATGTAGATACCAACGTAATTCTAATGACATCAACTTTTGATGTTCTGTCGGAGGTCCCGATTGAGACAAATGAATTTGGGGAAGGCAAGATTGACTTTCACTTCTCTGCCGAGCGTTGAATGCCGATTTCATGATTCAGATGCTCCGATCAATGTCGGCTGGGGCTCCAAAGAAACTCAGTTCCATGGATCGATAGGCAGGGCTCATCTTAAAGCTGATAAGGATCAAGTGAACGGTGATTTCAAGGGACCTCTTGATGATGGGCGGCCACGTATAACATGGCGTGGTGACGGTGCCTACTTTGCGGTTTCTTCACGATCATCTCGCTCGCATCGCATAATTAGGGTGTACTCCCGGGAAGGTCGCCTCCAGTCGACTTCCGAAATGGTACTGGGTCTCGAAGCGGGCGCTGCATGGAGACCGAATGGTGGTTTGATTGCATCTACCCAAAACGAGGTCCGATCGGGACCTCAGGATGCTCGGAAAAGTGGAAAATACGATGTTGTATTCTTCGAGAGAAACGGTCTTCGACATGGTGAATTTAGTCTGCGGCATCCACTCGAGGACGACGGATCAGGATATAGAGTTAAAGACCTCGTATGGTCTCCTGATTCCGCTGTCCTGGCGGTGTGGGTAGAAAAGCTGGATGGTGACGTAGTGCAGCTGTGGACGACTGGAAACTATCATTGGTGGCGTGGTCAACTACTTCATGCCCTTCCTTTATTGACCCTTTCTTGGAATATGACATAGGTATCTCAAGCAAGAGCTCTGGGCTCTGGATAACACCCACTTCACAAGTGTCATATGGCATCCAGAAGCCTCATTGAAGTTGGTAACAACGACCGCGTGTAAGCTTTTGTGTACTCAGTGTATTTGTACGTCCATGTTCAACTTGATATTCTTTAGCGCAACTCATGTTTAGAACATTTGCGTGGGAGACCTGCGCTGGTGCAAGTGCTACTGGCGCCGTTGGTGTTGTTGACGGAGGTCATCTCGCTCATATTAAGGTGTAATTCAATTGACTCATCAATCCGTCTTACAGACGAGGTTTTACTTACGCCTTTCCGCACCCAAAATGTTCCTCCTCCAATGTCGTCCTATCAACTCAAAGCGTCGCTGTCAATTTCTTCCACCAAGACCACCCCGACCCAGACACCGGCTCATATCGCATTATCCCCGTCCGGTGATCTTTTAGCTTCCATGTGGCAGAACGGCCGCATCTCTGTCTGGTCGTTGAACACGAGGATAGGGTCAGGGAAGGGAAAGGTGATGGATCCCGCCCCCATCCGGACGACAGGTGTATGTGACGGAGAAAAGGTCTGGAGACAACTGTCCGTGTCCGAGCTGACCGAAGGTGAAATGCGCACTGTAAGGGTGGTAACGCTCGGTTCAGAGGGTGGCTCCGACCATTTGGCAATTCATGAGATTTCGTTTGCCAATTCCAATGGTGGCAAACCGGCGAAAGAAGAGTCCTTCCTCATCAAGATGCCAGGAGCTAATGGCCGACTTGTCGCCAGTCACGTATACCTGTCCCCGCACTGGCAAGATATCAATGGAGAAATATCCGAAGGTTGGATCACTTTGACCTTTGTCTTCATCGTCTGATGTTGGTACCAGTGGACTACGGCCGTGACATCGTTACGCCAGCTTGTGCCTTCCCTGAGCACTCGTTCTGTGCGACGTGCACCGTGATGAATGACACTCGATTGTTTATCGGCCATGCGTACTCAGGCAAATTATACTGCGTCGCACCTGGGTCGCGGCCAGTATTACTCGCAAACAATGCCAATTCCTTTGCTGTCACGTCAGGTTTTGTGATCTTCACTACCACGGCGCACGAGGCCCAGCTTGCTCCTATTGCCATGTTAGTACAGCGTACGAAAGAAGAAGAGCAAGAAGTATCGCTGACGAACGGTAACTCGAATACGCAGCTGTCTGGCGACACATGGGAAAAGCGCCGAGTTGAACGAGGTTCCAGAATTGTCACAGTGGTGCCTAGTACAATGAGCCTGGTACTGCAGATGCCAAGAGGTAACCTGGAGACGATCAACCCTCGTCCTTTGGTCATGGAAGTGGTGAAGGCCGATCTTGACTCGTGCGTAGACATTCTCTTGCCTCGAGTGGCGCTGCTTACACGATTTGGCGCAGAGGACGGTGGCAAGAGGCTTTCGTGTCATGTCGGAAGCACCGAATTGATCTCAGTTTCATCGTGCAACACAACCAGGACGCGTTCATGACAGGAGTGTCGGGATTTGTCGATCAAGTCGAGGATGTCGATTACATTAATTTATTCCTAACTAACGTTGGGTTAGTCTCATCCCATTCAACATCTTTTGTATCATGTCGCTGACCCTTGTAGGCGGAGCCAACTCACGCAAAAGGCAATTGCTGACGTATGTGACGCCGTGCGTCGTCAACTTGAAACAAAAGACACCAGCAAGTACATCAACTCTATTTTGACTGCACATGTGGTCAAGTCACCGCCGGATCATGAAGCGGCACTCGCCGTGTTGCTTCAGCTACGAGGTGGATGTTTTACTTTGCGTAGAGTTCAACAACGCTTACGAACATTTTTCAGATTCACAGCCAAACCAGGTCGAGGATGCCGTGAAATACGTTATTTTCCTTGTGGACGCTGACAGACTCTTCGACACTGCCCTTGGAATGTACGATTTCACGTTGGTGCTGATGGTAGCACAACACGCACAAAAGGTCACCCCGTTCAGGTTAAATGACGAGATCTGTTTGACCTATCCTTGCTTCAGGATCCGAGAGAGTACCTCCCGTTCCTACGAGAACTGAGAGCCCTCCCTCAGTATTACCAACGCTTCAAAATAGATGATCATCTCCGAAGATATGGGAAAGCGTTATCAAACCTCAATCTCGCAGGTCAGGCGGACTGAATTGATACGTGTCAGTCGCTCACACCATGATAGGGCCCGATTATTTTCAGGAAGCCCTTGGATATCTTGAGCGCTATCAACTATATGAGGAAGGTCTTACAATTTGGCGAGATACGGAACAACATCGGGTCAGTCCCCTTCATGTCCCGAAAGAGCGATGGACTGATGAATCCTCGAGGCTGTCCTAACCGCGTATGGCAGTTGGCTGTTTGATCGGAGGGACTTTAAACAGGCAGCTCTGGGTACGGCGCCACTTTCTGTTAGGCTGAGACTTACTGGATTTGGATATATTAGCATTCACGGAGGCAGATGACCCACGAAAAGCGATGATTGCGCACGAAAGGGCCTTGGAGTGGGAGGAGCTATTTGATATCTCTACAAGGGAAGAGGTTCCCGAAGAAGAAGTCAAGGAGATTGCTTATCGCGTCTCTGGTCTGTTTTTACACGACTTTCAACTTTCCCAGCTTACTTTGTTCAGAGGAGCTTTTGTCAAAGAAGCGTCACCTTGAGGCGGCACGAGTCTCTATCGATTACGCCGGAGATATTCGGCAAGCAGTCATTGCTCTCGTCCAGGGCAACGAAATCTCAGAGGCTCGGAGGATTGTAAGTACATTAGAGTCCGTTCGTCTATGCCTCCCCCATCTTCTCTGACAGGTATCATTGCATTCGACGTCCGAACTCTTTGAGGATGTAATACTACCAGGTGCGCTGGAGATTCGGTCTCAACTCGCGGACGAACTCGTAGAAATGCGCGATCAGCTTCGCAAACAGATCGCTCGACTCCAGGAACTCCGTATCAAAAAAGCAGAGCAACCAGGTTAGTGATTACCGTTCCGAATTCAATGAGTCACCAGTAACGTGGACCGTAAAGGTGCCTTCTATGGCACCGAGGATATCAATCTCCACAATGTGGACGTGATGACGGATGTTTCGATGGCACCTACAGCATTCACGAGGTACACGGCCACACCGTCCGTCGCATCTAAGGCATCCAAGTGAGCGAGATCCTGATCCTTGTCCTTGATGGCGCGAGCGGGATTTATGACCGCTCTACACTTAGACGCAGCTCCAAGACGAAGAGAAAAATGGAACGCAAAGTAGGGTCTGGGCGGAAAGGCACTGTAGACGAGGAAGAATATCTCCTCAAGTCGATCTCCAAACTGGTCGCGAAGTGGACAGCAATTCAAGGTACGTCCCTTGGGTTTGAGCCTATGGGCCATGACGTTGACCCCCACAGGCGAAGTCAAGAAGTTGTTACCACATTTGCTGCAGTTTTCAACGGCACACCGCGAAGAGGGTGTAGCCTTGCAGCAAGCGTTCAACGCCTTTAACACGGAACTGCAAGAAGCGATCGAGGATATATGGAAGAAGCCTGGCGCAGAACAGGAACAGCCCGCGGACTCTTGGGCGACTAGGATGCAAGAAAAGGAGAAGGAGCGTCTGGTAGACCCGATCGAACGCGTGCAAAGGCCAGAGATGGGCATCATAGACTGGGAGCTTGACTTGCTACGAAGGAAGAAATAGAAAAGATGTGTAAGTTACAACACCGTATTGCAAGTCGAGAAAGGACACGTGTATATTAATCCCCTTGCGCCCGGATCATGGGCGTCGGGCCACGTTTAAATTCGGTGGTGAGCGTGAATGACTTGTGTGGAGCGATGACGACATAGAACCGTGAAGTACGCAAAATGCGTCCTAGCTTCCGTCCACACAAGTCGCCATGAGTGAGTGTCCTCTTTGGCCTCTCGTCGTCGATCTCATCATCGTCAACAGGTACAGTCCAGTTCTGCGTGTTTCTGCGAGACAAGATCTTGCCTGTATCAGCCCAGCCCAACGACTTACTCTTCGCATTTTGCCACAGTCTTCGAAACGATCCCGACATATCTCAGCACCTTCCTCCTGTATCCTTCACGGACTACAAGTACCATCAATTCCGGAGCCCAGTGACTCTGCACAAGGGCCACACGGATGGAGCCAAGGAAGAGTGTCTGGAAGCGAATAACCGGGAGGAGATCTTGGAGCCAGAGACCACCAAGATCCGCGACCTGGCGGACTCGGAAACCTTTCAGGCGGACTAAGTCTACTTGGCGATCAGCTTCCCCGACTGTGAGTAGTATCATTGACGTTGCTCGACTATTTTGACTGTCAGGCTAGGCTACCCTAGCTTCAACGGTCGGAGGAAATTGCGCAAAAGAAGAGTCGATGGAGAACAGAATGAAGGTCGGGACCACAGCGTGTTGCGTCCTTATGTCTCTAATTGATTAGGACCTGGGGCGGGTGGAATGAAGGAAAAGATGGACATATGTGGGAGACTTGCACGTATCATTGTCGAAGGGCATGATCTTGCCGCGGTTCCTGAACTATTGTTGTGTCGAAGTTAGTGTCACCAGGCCATTACGACATTGTTCCAAGCATTACTCAGATTACATAACGGTGGAGTACTGCGTTCAGAAAGTCTTTGAGTTTCGAAAGACCGGCAGGCTGCAGCCAGCCCATTTCGCCGTCCCATCGGTTTCAGGCGGACTCAATTCATGACATTAGTGTTCGCAAATGACACAGCTTGGATGACCTAGTGGTGCTAGCACACTTTCTGCGGCCTCTGGGAGTAAGTCGTCTTCTTTCGAGTTGCCCGATATGATGATTCCACTCATCGAACAGAACTCGAAGGCCCACTACCCTGCTCCCTCCTCCCGATTTTCCTCCGAGAGATGCAGGTTCCATCTGTGTAGTAATCCGGTCCTTGCTGACACGAGTACGCAGTTACGTGAATGCCACGTGCGAGCATCCACTGGTGGCTCTGGACTCACTCGGAATGACTCCGAGCACATTCGACCATTAATTGTTCCCTAACAAGATCGTCATGCCTCTTGCTGCGGCGCAGCACGGGCACCAACGGCCGGTTTCAGGATTGCCTGGACTTCCCAGACCGTACTTGTCGGTACTTCGCTGCGACCTCGAATGAGAGCGGTGAATGCGCATCCAACGTTTATGCGACTTGAAGGACCTCGAATACGATCAACGCCCTGGCTGTGTCACTTCGCGCCATCTACATGAACCCACAGCTCGACGTTCATAACGCCTTGTTTGCCGGGTAGGCACTTCGTCCTTGGCGATCGCCGGCGAACCGACCCGTTGTCATTGTTGTACTATACCCGAGTGAATCGTCAACTCAAGTGCGTTGGAATTGACGCCCTCGGACCAGTCGGCACGAAATAAAACACGTCGACGATTCAAGGAACTCGCCGGTGGAAACAAGGTTTAACAGGGTTTAACCTAGAAGGTTTCGCTCTTTCCAAGTTGGACTTGGGCCCAGAACCGAATTAGCCCAACGCGCAAAGCGCCTCGGAAGCTGTCAGCGGGTCCTTTTGGTTACTCTGACGGACGTCGCTCGTACCTCTTCACCAGCACGGCAGGTGGATTTAAAAAAGAGTGGGTACACCGGTCGTGAGTGATTGATTTCCGGCCAAGTTTCCCAGCGGTTCTCTCCCCCCAGGGCCTTTCCTTGGCGACCTCAAACGTACCCGCGTCTGCACTCTCCATCGACCGATCGTCCAGCAGCGATCGCTCTGTGCTAGTATGGTCAACGCGACCCAGAACAACGTTTTCGTCATGATGACTCCCACCCCTTCCGATTTTTCCGGTCTGCCACATGGGATGTAGTTCGTTGTCCGTGTTCTCGGTGACCGATCATCCATCTCGCATTACACGTGGTTTCAGCGACTCAGAACAACATCTACATCATTACACTGTACCTCCGCCTGCTTTCGATTTAGCCAATTTTTCGGATGAGGCGTCCTTGGCCGCCCACTGGCAAGCTCCACAGCAATCTGTCGTTCCAAGCACTTGACCGAAACATTGGTTTTGGTACGGTACTTCCCCTTCCTTCCGATTTGGCTAGTCGATCGGATCGGGCGCAGACGCCGGCCGTGTTTTCAGTTACCGACCATCGCAACCGGCCTCACAGCACTCGATCCCACGTACTCTCCGCGACCCAGACTCGGACTAGTGTCTGCATCATTATTCGCGTTCCTCCGCCCCTTTCTTGTTTGACTGGTCCGTTGTAACAGGGCATCCGTTCTCCATTAGCACTTTTCCCATTTCGTGGTGCCTGGTCCGTGCATAACGCAATGGTCTCAGTCCAGCCACCCCCTTCCGGTTTGTCCGAGTATCGTTGTGCCGTTTGGCATCTTCAACGGCCAGTCATGATCAACATTACCCTTTCCTCCTTCCCTTCTGGTTTGGCCTGATGGATTAGACGTCCCCCGCCGACCGGTCGTCGCAAATAACTCGCAGTATCTGATCTCGCTGTAGATCTCTGTGACGCACTCCAGCGTCCTCGTCTTGATCCACGTTATTTGGTCAGCCGCAGTCTGATCCGAAAAACTGACTGGACAAAACCGACGCCCGCGTTCTGAGCGACCGCCGACCGACCATCGCAGGCACAAGCATGCTGCAGTACGTATACCCGATCGCCTATGGTGCACGGTGACCTGACCTGGTCCCGGCGACTCCCCACCGCGTCTTCTGAGCATGATGGGCCCTCGATCGGTCTGTCAGATCACGAGAGGTCACGTCTGCCCGTCGGCGCTTCCATGCCTCCGACTATCCCACGTGTGATACATGTATGATACGTGGTGACCAGGTCCCTCTGATGTGTATTGGTAATGCAGAACGGCGTCTTCGTCATGATGGCATACACATAAATAAACCGTCATCCTGAGATTTGGATGGCGTTGGGCGTGTTATCGTCGCAAGCCGCCGTCATGTATGGTGCCCGAGGTCGGAGTCCCACTGTCAGGCAATTTGGCTAGCGGTGCGGTTGAGTGATTTACACCATATGACAAGGAATGTATAGGGTTCATAATTTCCACGACCGGAAAAATGTCCCTGGGCGTTCCGCCACATGACGATCGCGTGGCATTCGTGGCAGTGACGTCCATGCCAACACCACCATGGATATGCAATATGCATTTCTCGGTTCATTGGATCCGATCCGACCTACTCGGGTCATGGCATGCACCGAGCGAAGAAATTAAAACAAGGTCCACTCGGACCTACACGAAAAAAAAGGACCCCGTTCCGTTTCCATTTCTTCGCTTTCCGAAAGAACGCGCCCCAAAGCCATATGGACAAGAGTCAGATCGGATCAGCCATCACCCCCTGTGTCATCGAGATATCTCCATTCAGATGAGTCAGTAGATCGAGGTATCGTAAAAACAGAAAAAAAAAGCACTGCCAATCCATGTAGCATACGTGTGAGCGTGAGTCTGTATTATAGAGCTGCCGTGTTGTCAAAAAAGGGTTAGTTTGGTGCTAGGAATACATGGTCGATAACAACAATAGATACAGCGAGTGAATGAATATTGGAGCAGTGCGTGACATGGAGTGAGAAAACAAAAGACGGAGTAAAAAAAGAAAACTGATGTCGAACAGGGCAACGGCCGGTAACAATTGGTAACGCGGAGGCGACGTCAGCGCGGGGTCAGTAGAATGTTTGGCGCAGTCATGCACCGCCGGAGTATCAGCTGCAGCATGAGGCTGTGCGAGTCATCGTTCGGGCAAGTCGTCGAGCGCTTCGATATCCGCAATATCTGCGAATAGCTCAGGCACCCGAATGTACGAGCGTGACTAAACATGTTCTCACCTATGGGAGACCGAAATACCCGAATCTGTCGATATGACGATCAGCAGGGAAATCAGGACGGTAAAAAACGTGCCTCACATAAGGATGTAGTGCCGTTCCATGACCTTCTGAGCGGGGGCGCACCAGACTCCTCGAATTCCGATCAAAGACATACGACTCTGAGCTCGGTGTTTCAGCATTGTGTGCACGCCAAGTCTGCATTGGGAAATTGCCTTCGAGCGAATGCCGACGTGCGGCGTTTGATGGATCTTCTAGTTCGTATTCGGGCGATGCGTCGTGCCCTGACATTGATGAATGATCTTCTGAAGATGACCGGTGGATATGATGCAGGACTTGGTCCTTTGGAGAACCTGGGCGCTGTTCGGGGGCGCCAGGTGGCTGGTCGAGGTCGACAGAGGCTGTAGGGGGTGATTTTGTAACAGCAATAAGAGTGTACCCAAGTTCTTGCGTCAGTGAACGGGGGAAGAATACCTACAAGACGTCGTTTCATGGGTGGAACGAGAGTGCAGGAATGACATACGAGTAGAGTTATTGCAGATGAGACGAACGCGCCGATGCCCCCAATCATCAACAAAAAGTCTAATTCACGTCATTAACATTATAGGTCTGCATTTGCTAGACGAGCGGTAGCACCCACCTGGCCAGAATCTGTACGATGAACAAAAATGAGCATTTATGGAAACCATATCACCGCCGACACTGACGTGCTATTGTTAATTGGGTGACTGCCTTGCACACCGTCTAGAGATAATACAAGCAATGGAAGAGAAAACAAGAAGCGATAGATGACACGTCCAACCTGTATTCACAATGCAAATTAATGATGATTCTCATCGACATGATACACTTACGTTGAGCTGGTAAAAGTAAACGAGACGAAGCACTACAGTGGGAGCGGCGCTGTCATCCTTTACGCGACGTATGAACGCAGGAAACTGTGAGAGGACATAAAGGAAGGCCAAGGATGTGGCAGTGGACGCAGAGGAACCGACAAGCAGCGTCCAAGCGAAACACTAGGCAGACGTGTGAGCATGGTTGGGTCGTCAAGGAAAATTTCACGGTGGTTACCGAGTCGAGTTGTCTCCGCGAGACGAAAGTCGTGAGTGGCATTCCAATCAAGGCGAACAATGTGCCTGGAACCGAGTAATCAGCAAAATTAAAATTTTTGTTCGGTGCAAGTAATGAACGGCGGAGTACCCCAAAGCCAGAATTTGAACTCGCCGCTTTCGAACCAGAGCCTCGTGGTTGGACCCTGATTTTGGAGGAATAGCCAGAAAGTGAATTCTGCACCGGCGGTCCGTCAGCAACGTGGCATGGCGCCAGCGAGAACGAGCTTGCCTTCAAGATGGGTGACCCTGGACGTGGATGGATGTTTAGATGCAGCGTAAAGAAGAGGAGGGACTGACAGTTCACATCCCCATCCAACGCTGAACACGAGCAAGAGTGGGAGCACCCATTTCTTGTTTTGACTTGAATAGTACCCGAGCGGCATGGGTGTTACTGGTGGAAGCCATTAGCGGGCGGTCGGAAGAAGGGTGGGGGAACCGACTTTGGCCGTTTGGCGTCATTATGAAACCTGCAGAGGGGCTGAGAGAAGAGCCGAGACACGCGCCCGCTGCAACGCACCTTCCTGGAACTTGAGATAGGTGAACGCCACGCCGAAACAGACGAGACAGCTGAGGGTCGCTAGGTAGGTGTACTGGCAACGGGGGTGAGAAGGGGAGGTAGCGAGGGAGAGCGGCAGACGTACGCTCATGAAACGCTTGAACGCGCCGGGTTGTCTGCCAGACTGCTTCCATTTGAGACACTGAAACCTATCATAACTCCAAAGATGGAAGAGGTGGAAGGTGAAGAACTGGAACGGGGTGTGAGAAGGGAATGTTGAGGCAAGTTTACGGGCTGACCAGAGTCGCGAGGATGGACCAGAGGAGGTAGGCAGTCGGGGAACCACCGGGCATGGGAGAAGAGGGGGAGGAGGAGAAGGGGGACCAGAAAAGCGGCGAAATTGGATGGGAGTAAATATGGGCGAGATTAGACTTGTTTGTGTCATTCTTCCCCGCAAAGATGCGGTTCGACTACTCTACGATCCAGATCTCCTCCTCTTCCCCGAGCCTCCGCCGTTGCCAACTCACTCCCGGATCACGCACTGAAACTCGAACAACATCTCTATTCTCAATTGGAATCACGGCGCCAATCATGCCATACAATCGTTTCAACAATTCGTTTAGGAAATTCTGACAGTGGCGGCTGCGCCTTTCTCGACATCCTCTCCAAAGACGTCGATGTTCCACTTGGGCTTGAATGTCACAGGCGTGTTGTACCTGACATGCCATCAAAAATGCAGCCACGAGGCAAGTCTAAAGCGCGCACCGTCTGATCTGGCCGTGTCCGATCGCTGTCACCTTGTCATAGTCTTCCTTGCTCAACTCGACTTGCTTCCAGTTGGAAATGATGCGGTCTGACAGAAGGTTGATTCCAATCTGTCAGAGGCGACACGCATCACGCACCCGCATGTACACTCTTGGGAATGACAGAGTACCCGCGGTGAACACCCCAGGCGATCAGCACTTGGGCGGGTGTGGCACCGAGGCTATTGGCGACAGATTGGACGACAGGGTGCTCAGTGAGCATGGGAATACCAACCGCTGATGACATATCAACGCAAAATCAATGATTAAGACAAGAACTCGCACTGTTGTTGCCAAGGGAGCTGTAAGCCGTCAAGTGAATGTTCTTCTCCGCACAGTACGCGACGAGATCGTCCTGCGGGAGGAGTGGGTGGGCCTCGACTTGGTTGACCGCCTGAGAACTCGGGCTAAGCACCGAAATGAGAAACGACTGAGAAAACGCACCGGAACGACACCAGTGGCTTCGATGATGCCTTTGAGTTGGGCAACAGTAAAGTTGGAGACACCGATTGCCTTGACCTGGAAGACAAATGAACGTTGAGCTTCGTTCCGCGTGGGAATGGCGCATATAGGGTACCTTTCCCGTCGCCAGTAGCTTGATCATGGCCTTCCAGGTATCGACGAGGGTCGTTTTTGTGTCGAGTTCGACCTCACCCGCTGCCTCGTTGACTGGAGAGAGGCCTCTTCCGGGCTGGAACGCGACGGGCCAATGGACGACTATATTGTACCTCCTTAGCGAAAATGGTGGCTATATGCGTCCGAAACGCACGGTAAAGATCAAGATAGTCGAGACCAAGTTGCTGAAGGGTTTCGTCGAGCTCAGCCTCGACGAGGTGAGGCTGGTGAGATGAGTTCCAGAGCTTGGAGGTGATGAAGAGCTCCTTGCGGGAGACGACGGAGGGGATGACTTCTTTGAGTGCCCGACCGACCTCGACCTGGTTTTGATATATCCTGGCGAGGTCGAGATGGCGATAACCATTCCGGACGGCGATCTCGACCTAGATAACGGAATGAAGGACGATTAAGGGTAATGATGAGATGGGCCTACCGCCTTCTCGACCTCGTTTTGCTTCGAGAGCCACGTCCCGAGGCCGATCTGGGGGATGATCGTACCGTTGTTGAGGGTGATTACTTTGCCAAACGACATGTTGGGAACAAGATGCGTGGAACCATCCTGCTCCTCTCTTATACACCACCGCGGCCCGGATATCCCGCTCGGCCCGCGCTGTCATCACGACGGGTGCAGTCGTGGCAGAGTTCGACCCACTTGGAGGGAATCCTAGTGACCTTGGGCAGCATATTATTAATATCAGCCAACAAGAGTTGGGAATAAACCGCTAAATTTCAGGACTCGCTCTGCTGCATGTTGTTAGAGATGTTTCTCTGTTATATAGACCAGTAAGGTGAGGTCTTGAGTGGACATCTTCTTTTGTTCTGCTTGGCCCTCTTATGTGCCGGTTACGAGCGGAGATTGAATTAGGTACCTTGTCCCGCTCGCCCCACACAGCGTCATTCAACTCACGTCGCGCGCTAAGCGCGTTCAGCGGTCATGAATGCAAGTACTCGCTCACGACTACCCTGACGACGAGCTCACCGTGCAATCCGACCAGAACCTCCTCCGGACGCTGACCGAGAGTCAGGTCCAGGCGACTCCTGACCTGAAACTGCTGTTAAATACAGTCAAGGATGCCAGGGTATGCATCGCTCTCACCGTGCCACAGCAGTGACCTGACATACCAACCAGCGCCAGGGGTTCGACAACAAGGTCTCCGACCCATTCTTCGAATCGCTCGAGGGTGTGTTGCACGACCTCCGAACAGTCACTATGGTGCGTCCGGCCCAGCGCTCCAACGCGCACAGATTCCCTTCATACATGTTACCAGGACAACCACGATGCCGAAGCGTTCCTCAAGCCAGTGGCAAAGATGGACGCTCCAGATTACTATGACGGTGAGCGTGCGATCCGTCTTCTCTTCACGTTTCTCTTATCCCCCTCTGTGTTCATAGTGATATCCAATCCTATGGATCTACAAACAATGCTCAGGAAGGTAAAGGCGAAGCAGTACAAGTCCAAGCGCGAGTTCAAGGATGACCTTGACCTCATCTGGTCCAACTGCTTTACATATAACGCGACGGTGCGAGTTTCCCACTGATTGTCCTTCTCTTCTACTAAATCCTTGTTCCATCGCTCTTTTCGCGCATTGCGCCTTCGACAGGACCATCCCCTTCGACATTGCGCGATCCGCTTAAAGAAGAAGGCTGACGGACTCCTCGCGAATATAACAGACCGCAAGGACCGCGTAGATCCTAATATACCCCCTGATTTCTCTGCATATCCACCTTCTAGATCTGTCGCACGACCAAGGATCAATGGATATTCATCGCATGACCGTATCAGATCATTCTCTACGTCGCGGTCACATTCAAACGCTTTTCCAGCATCGCGTTCCTCTATGACCAATGGCATACGGCCTGCGCCGGGTATGGCTATCAAGAAGATGAACATGAATGTGCCATTTGGAGATATGCCTGCGCTCGTACGCACCCCCGAGGGAATGGCTGCTTTCCGTTCACTTGATATGGAGTTGGATGGACTTGGTGAACCTGGTCCATCCACCCTTGCCCATGCAAATGGCCACTCAAATCAAAGCCTCGTTGACAGGCTACGGAGTTATATTATGGCGCCAGAGTGGGAGAGTGGGAGTGAGGATGAGCAGCTGTCGGGTGGCGAACTAGAAAGTGACGCAGGACTGAAACGGAGGCTACTGTGAGTGTTGATCCTTGATTCCAACGAACCGAAGTTCTACCCTGAACTACTTAGTAATGGCATCCGCAACCGTCCTCGAAAGCGTGTACGACTCACCCCTCCCGATTCGGACGACGAAAACGTTGTCAGAGAACGGAATAGAAATATCACTGAACTCTGGTGGTCTGTCGCACAGTCCGATGCACTACTCGCCAATGGTCTTCCTTCCCTCGTTCATCATTCATCATCTTCGGGTCACCTACCTGTTCAGGCTAAGCCCGAACCAAATCCATTGAAACCATCAAGGCGAAAGCGTCTAAGGAAGAAGCTTTACGCTCCCACTGCACCGCCAAACACACTCCTTGGCATCATGAACTCCAACATCAAAACGCTGAAACGCGTCAGGAGAACACACGCCAAGTTTGCGGCGCTAAACCTTAACGCCGAAGACGGTGGTGGGGCGGATTTAGACGAACCACCAGAAACAGCCGAGGACGATCCCGTCGACGAGTTTGTTGATGAGCGGCCGTGGAAGTCACTCGTGGGATTGAAGAGTGGCGACATGGAGAGTGATGTTGAGCTGGGAGGAGAACGCGCAGTGCATTGTTTGCGGTGGATGAACGGGAAGGTGCTGGAGCATGCTGGATTCCAAGGTAAGCCCCCACACTCATAACTTGATAAGGCCGCGAGTGCTGAGTCTCTGCGTTTTTACAAGGTACTTCTGCTTCAGCCCTGGATGTGCTGACAGGTGTAACTTCCGAGTTTCTCCTGAACGTTGGCCGGACGCTCAGATTCCTCTGTGACAAGTATGCAAAGACGATGACACCTGAGGTGAGGATGTCCCGGTCTGCTCCAGCCAAGTGCCAACAAGGCGCTGGTCTCGGCCTCGGTGTTATATGTTTACATCGGGATGAGCACGAAGAAGGAATGCTGACGTTGTTGTGCTGTGGCTAGGAAATCATTCTACATACTCTTTTCGAATCTGGGACCACGAAGGTTCAAGACCTTGAACGCTACATCAAGGACGATGTCATACGGCATGGCTCACGCCTTAATGACCTCGAGAAGAAGCTCATCAACGCTTACCGTGAAGCAACAACCGTGGACGTTCTCGACGACGAAGCACTCTTTGGTGCGGGCTCGGAGGATGAGGAATCCGAGACACCGTTCGCGATGGGCTTGGGAGGATTCTCCGAGGCATTCGATGAAGATTTCCTCGGACTCCGGGAGCTGGGCATTGCATCAGAGCTTGGTCTCTCGAGCTTGAGCGTACCCAAGAGACTATTGAAGGGAAAGCGCGGCAGTGGGACGGGTACCGCAATGTACGTTGACCCTGACACACTGCGTGCGTTGGGATACTAATCTGAAATGTACGACAGGGCAAAGCCGACAGAGCCACCGCCGCCTTACCCGCCGCCGCCGCCGTTTGTGCCAATTACCTCCAAGAACGCGGAAGAGCAAATTGGGTTACTCAAACCGTACTATCAAGAGCGACTTGCCATGTTGGCACGTCCCGTCTCGGCACCTCTGCCTGGCGTCGGTATGCCGTTTATTCCCCCACCGCCTGGCGTACCAGTGCCTATCTCAGAACCCACGAGCACAGCTAGCGCTGTACCTGGGCCGACGTTGTTGACGTTGACTCTTCCAGACGATCCACCACCCACCTCTCAAACCAGGCTAGGGCCACTCGGTCAGATTTTGAGGAGCGGACCGTCGGCAGGCGCTGTGAAGAAGAAGGCGAAAGCGACCGGACCGCCGCCCAAGGACATGAGTGTTGGTGCAGGCGGAATGTTTCCGTTCCCCCCTGGTCTGCTAACGCTGAAACCCGAGGACGTGTCAATGGAGTCGTTGGCGACACCGTTCGAGGCGGATGTATTCACCGTTGGGGACGGGAACGCAGATGGGCTGCGGAGGAGTGTGGCTGCCAAGGGTGCATTGCCTGGTGGAAGTGGGAACAATGGGGCGAAGAAGAAGGCGGTGGATTTACCGCCTGTGATTGCGGCGAGTGCCTGAGCGGCCTTGTCTGGATCGCAAACCTTGTCCAGCCGAGTCTGGGAGGTTGGCGACCGGCCCGGCCCATCATTTCCACAACGTTGGACCGGACGTTGTGCGCACACTCAACGATGATCGATGATCGGTGGCTTCTCCCTCGGGGCGGCCTCACACACTATATCGACTCTCTTTTCAAGTTGCTCCGCTTTGTGCATTTTTAGTACCCCCACCCCCTACACCATGCACACACGTCTAGACTGCTTATCGTTGCGATGAGGGTCGTTGTGGAGGATACCTGTAACATTATTAGGATAGTTATTCAGATCTATTTTCGCATCATTTTTCTCGTGGTTGGGGGACCTCGACATTGCCTCGAGGCACTGATCTTATCAGCAACCATCCAAATGGGTCCATCGGAGTGACTTGCTCATCCAGCTGCCTAAGCGCTTAGCTGACCTTCTTCCCACTACCACAGTACTCAGACTCGAACATGTCCTATGTAAGTCCCCAAACCAATTCACCTCGTCCTGCAGCTCATTGTTGATCGTCGATCGTCAATCGATCTTACCTCTACTATATGTGACACCAGTACGGTCCCCCACCGTCGTCCATGTACACCCCGCCCGTCCCAGCGGGCTACCCCAGCCCCATGAGCGTCGCAAGCACGGGCTACCCCACTGCCGTGGCGCCCCAAATGCCGTTGCATGGCCTGGCGCTCGGTCCACCCCCAGATGCTGATCCCCAGTGCGCTCCTTTTTTTTCGGTTCCCTTTTGCGTGAGGCGCTGATCGAGGACTGACTGATCAACGTGCACGGTGACTCGTACCAATGACGCACTAGGCTGTGGAACTGGTTCCAGAACGCAAACTCCGATCGATCGGGGGCGATTACGATCGTCGAGCTTCGTGAGTGCCTCGTTCGGTGGTCGTCTGTGGAGTGTAACGTCGAAAGTCTGACGATGCGTTGTGGTGCAGAACGGGTGCTGGATAATGGGGATTGGGCGCGTACGTCTTTTTTTTCTTTCTTTTTCTGGGACGTCGTGGTCGGTTGAGGTGACGGACGTGTGCAGCGTTTGATCTGGACACGATCAAGCTCCTCATGCAGCTCTTTGTACGTCTAATTCGGATCTGTTGTCGTACATGGATGATGAACTGACGATGCGTCGGTGATGTTAGGATACTGATAGACGGGGAACGATTAGCTTCAAACAGGTGCGTTTGATCGTGTTTTTGGAGTGATGGACAGGGTGGATGATATCCCGCCGCACTAGTTTTCGGGGATCTGGTGGTTCATCAAGGTATGCGTCCGATCGCGCCAATGCAGAGCCGCATCATCATCACTAATATCCTAGGACTGGCAAAACCTCTTTCGGCATTTTGATCGGGATCGGTCTGGGACGATCGACGCGGGTGAACTCAGGGATGCGCTTACGCAGTTTGGGTACGTGTATTGCCATTTGCCCCCACCGTGTTGACCACGGGGCTGATCACATTTCAGATATCGCCTCGCGCCGCGCCTCATTGAGCTCATTGAGCGCAAGTACGCGTCGCCCGTGACGTACTCGGGAGGTCCGCTCCCGGGCATCACGTTTGACCGATTCGTACGCGCGTGCGTCGTCGTCAAGCAGATCACCGAGTCGTTCAAGCGTCACGACACCAACAGTGATGGGTGGATTCAGATCGACTATGATGGGTTCATGGAGATCGTGTTGAGCTTGCCGTGAAGGAACGTGTATATGTGTTGTACGAATATGCCAGCATGGATGTAGTCTCGCTTTTGCCGTCATGGTGTTATTATTGCTTTGCGTGATGACAGGATACGGCGGTCACTATACACTTGTCAAGATACAGAGCAAAAGAAGTATACGATGAAGTTGTAGATGGGGATAGATCGGGCGTCGAAGGTTGAGGAGGGGAATCTCAGAAGAACTTTAACGAGCCAGACGAAAAAGCGTCGCCTCGCGGGCGTCCAAATAATGTCGGAGCAGACTGAGCAGGCAACGCGCCACGCGTGGGTATCTCGGACGACCCGACCTCCTTCCCCGCCAAAAGGTATGCTATTCGAAGTTCCTTTTTTTTCGAGTCCACGTGAGTCGCGTCCAACGCGGGAGAAAGTGCGATCGACCGCACCTCGAAGGAATGTTTCTCAAACTTGTGCGACGCGACGATGCTCATGAGGTACTCTGGGTTGCCGCCTGAGACCGCGGGGGACGTCACATACGCCGTGGATCGCGTGTCGTTGGCGTAGAACGGGTGGACGGTCGACGAGGTGGTCTCACCGTCCATCGTACCGATGGATGATGAGATGGGCGGCATCTTGTTTCCCGAGGTATAGGCGTAATATCGGAGCTCCTGTGTACGGATCGACGTACATGGTTAGCGCGCTGGAACGGACCTAAGAGAGAGAGGGAAAAAAAACGAGGTGCCACTAAGACGTGCTGATCGTCCGAGAGGGAAACCAACCTCGGGAGAAAAATGACTGTAGAGCGGCTGGGTAGAGATGCACTCGTACGACTCTGCGCCCGCTTTGGGTTTGTTGGGGCGGAATTCTTGGTTTGTGGGGAGGTCTTTGGGGAGGGTGGCAGGCGCGTTGCTGGTGGTGCCATTGATGGCGTCTACTGGGACGGGGATGGCGGTGGGCACGAAGAGTGGTGCGAGGCCGAGTGCTGCGCGTGCATTGGGTGTATCGGGTGACTGGGGACATGGAACGGGTGGTCGACTGTTGGTCTGGTATGCTTTGAGATAGTCTTGGATCCGAAGTTCCTTGAAAGAAATGAACGATTAGAACAAATTATAGAGACTGACTGACCTCGAAGCTCTGGTCTGGAATTGGTGTTGGCGAAACACCGACGCTCATAAAGTACAATATCTCCTGTCCAGAGTCCAACGCCATCGAGGTCAAGGCAATATGACATTACGTAATCACTACTCAAACTCAATCATTCTGGTGACCCTACTCACACTGCCGTATGTTGGCCGTATGTCTAGCCATTTTGAAAGCACTAGCACGGGTCGCAAGACCATGACGGAAATCGTACCAAGACCATCACCAAGTCGTTTCGGTTACCTCAGATCTTCGACGCGAGGTACCCTATCGACGAACAAACGCAGATTGGTATTTTTCTCAAGGTGGAGACGTTGACCGTGTTCAGTTTCGTCATGACCATGGGATTCGTTGGGGAGGGTGTGAGGAGTTGTCACAACACTCTGCTGAGTCTGTCTCGCCGCCTTTTCTGCAGACTTCACACGGAGTCAATCTTGATTCGACCGTTTCTCACCGATCTGTCAACCCTCTTCACCGGCAGCGCCCACAGATACTTGATCACACTCTCGACTCACGACGCACCTCTGGCCTCAGTCTGCGCTTGCCTATTACTGCATTACTATCCACCGATTCAGAGAAACACCTTGCCCTTACTCGCCTTCGATCTCCACTCGCCTTGCTGCATATGCCAGATACAATCCTCCCTGACAACCCTATCGTTCTTCCGCCGGCGAAAGGCGGTATCCGCTTCATCAACAACCTTCCTCCCGAACTCCTTTCCAGAATATTCGAGGTCGGTTCGGCGGATGATGCTAAAGATGAGGGTAGGGATGGAGACGAAGAAGAGGAGACTGACGATGAGGCCGACTCGGATGACACGCGATCATCCAGTGACCTCACGCGCCCACGGCTCCCGTTCCCAATCATCACTTCTCATGTCTGCCGCCACTGGCGCAATGTTGCATTGTCAACTCCGTCTCTCTGGACGACGATCGTAGTCACTGCCCGTGCACGTCCACCGTACGAGCTCAAATCGACACAATTGGAACGGAGCAAAGGCCTCCCTATAGATATCCACATCAACTGTCAACCTAATGAGGACAGTGATGTTGAAGCACCTTCCGACGCCGACGTCAGATCCCTATTTTCTATCCTCATCCCACACATCCATCGTTGGCGCACAATGCAGTTCGAGGTCTCGAAGTACTACCACATGCATGAGTTTCTTGACGCCATCTCTGCTCCTCGTATCTCCGCGGCTCCTCACCTCACGACGCTCGAGCTGTACAATTACCATAAATCTCCCCGTTTTGATGGAATCAGCATGCCAAAGGACGTCATTCTGTTTAGCGGTTCTGCACCTTTGCTCACGAGGCTTGTCCTGTGGGGAGTGCATGTCGATTGGGATCAGCCATGGATCGCCTCCGCGCCCAATCTTGTGGATCTTGAATTCGCATGGCATCCAGAACACCTCCGTCCATCTTGGTCTCAGTTCACTACCATCCTGCGTGGTGCTTCTGTCCTTGAGAAACTCACTCTGCGGAGGTCAGGGCCCTCTGGAGACTTTCTGACGTGGTTTATCGAGCCAACCCCTGGAGTTCTCGCAGATGTCAACGCTGCCGTCCGACTTCCTCGAGTAACCGAGCTCGTCCTCGCGTTCCATTCACAAGTGCGTGCCATCGGGTTACTCCGCAAGCTACATCTCCCCCTGCTCAAAAGTCTCGTTCTAAACTTTGACAAGTGCGATTACACCGACTTCATCCGTGAACTCGCCCGACCGGCTGCTAGTGCTACCTTGACTTCGGGGCAAGAAAGGCCGCGCAGCTCGCAGGGCGGGCTCGAACCAGCTGGGCGTCGGAACATCAGGACGCTGTATAGCGAGCTCCAGAACCTTACATCTCTCAATCTTTCGCTGTCGTGGTGCCTGTCGAGATTGTTCCTGGACGTTCTTCGCGAACCTTGTACGTTGACCGGACGAGGTGATACCTGGCTGCCTCGCCTTGAGACACTGTACGTCTCTAAGGCGTCCGGGTATACCCTCCGAGATGTCGTTCAAAAGAGAAGGGACGCGGGAGTGCCTCTTAGTTCGTTGTACGTGGCAGAGTCTTGTGAGGTGAGCAAGGAGGATGTAGGGTGGTTGAGGGAGAATGTGGCAGCCGTCGTATTTCGTATTTTTAAGGGCACTTAAACGAGGAAGTAGGAATGACTATCGTCTTCGACTGGGAGTCTGGCCTGGACGGGTATTCATGTGCTTGTGATTTGTGTGTAGTAGCTGACTGGAATGGAATAACCTCGGCTAAGGAAACATCGCCGTTTCGGCAATTTCACGATCCCAACACATTGAGGACAAGCACATGCGGTACATTTTTCTACTCGATCATCGTGGTACCCCAGCTTGAAGGTCTAATTGCGACCCCTCAGTTGCTTTTAAACTCGTTTGCAGACCGGGACCTGATTCACCTGAACCACGTGTGGTCGGAAGAACCATATTGCAGCACGTCACCATCGCGTCTTGCTGGTCCAATGGGCCTTACTACGATGGTGAGCCACTTGTCTGTCTGACAC
>JBBPMA010000129.1:3087-45721 GCA_038090075.1 Xanthoconium purpureum
GGCTAAATGTCTCTCGGGTTTGAACGATTCTGGATCTTCGCATGCGCGCGATACCGCCCTAGGTGTACATTAGTTCAAGAGATTAAACCGACGACAAAGCCTGAACGTACCATGTGTTGAATCTGATGAGTGATCCTAAAATCGGAATCGTCAGCGACTCAATAGATCTATTGCACGTGGGCCGTACCTTTTGGGATGTAATAACCTTCGAATATGTCGTCTTCGGTCGTATAGTGGGCGACACCTGTATATGGTTCAATCCTAGTCGAGTCAACAAAACAATCGCCAACTCACCTGCGGGTGAGGTAGGGTGCCACCGGAAGCATTCACTGATAATAGACTCGACATATGGGAGTGATGGACGGTCATCGAATGTTGGGAGCTTGTCCGGGCCGACCACACTGTCAATTTCCTCTTGAGCCCTTTTCTGCTTTTCGGGAAACATGAACATCGTTAGCAGAAATGTCTGCAGTGTGGCAGCGATCTAACACGACAAATTGTTAGTGGAACGGTGTGCACAGTACACGTATTCACGTTATCGATCGCAGCTAGGGATGTAACAGTGAGCCCAGGAGCGTATCGAGTTGAAAAAAAACTCACATATGTAAATGGTCATAGCAACATTCTTCAGTGTAAGCTCTGATACACGGATTCTGGAAGCTTCTTGACCCTCCAGAACGGTTTCCATAGCTGGTCGTTTTTCAGACGTGGATCCCTAAACGATCAGGTCAGTGTGAACTGGCTACGCAAGCAAGTCGAGAACACACCAAGTTCTGCTTCAAGGTCTCGTATGGTGTGTCTTTCACATTCGAAACCAATTTCTGGCAGGTTGACGTGCCGAGTAAAAATCCAGGGATGTAGTCGACTAGATGGTGGACCCGTTCACCACACGCAGCCCAGGAAAAGGAGAGCTTACAGATCGGAAATTTGTGGCTCAAAGAAGCCATCTCCGGTGACATTCGCCCAACTAGTGTTGATGATGATTGTTCTATCGTAGCGTTTATGACGGCGTCATCCTGCTGACTCTTGTAGCCGTATGTGAATTCCAGCGCGATCGCCGCTGCATAACTGTACATACGTTCGGGCGTGCTTCGGTAACGAGGAGTTGACACTCACCGTTTTAGTGAATCTCCTAAGTCCCCCGGCGTGATTGTAGCAAGGAGGAGCACCAAGGATTTTGCCTTGTCCATGAAAAGTTCCTTGTGTTCTTGAATGATGTCGGGGTGCATCGCTTGATGAAGGAGGGTCCTGAAACGGTTTGAACGCGATAGTATTCTAATTGGTGATCCTGACCTGTGTTGACGCCATTCCAAGCCGTATGGGATCATTGCTGTATGGAAGTCAACCCCGAACCTAAGTGACTTAATTCCAGTATCGCCGGAAGAACAGAAACAACGTACCGCTTGAAGAAAGGAAAATGAAGTCTTGAGGCATATACGGCTGAGCGATAGCCTTCCGTCAGAACTTTCAGTTTTGTCTCATTGCTGAACACGACGACATCATCACCGAGGATACGTGTATGAACGATATCCCCTAAGGCAGCCGTGAGCACGGAAAATAATAACCAAGGAATACCCACCATAGGTTTTTGCCCACTTGGTGTAGGTCAAATAAGGCGATCCAAAGTCAAAGTCTACTGCACTCCCAACGAATGGTAGGCTTCGAGTCCAGGGGCCGGGAGGGTAAGGCTTGTGGTGTGATCTGCGCTTGTGTAGCCATATGGAAGACACCGTGGCGAGTGCTACAGCACAAAAGACCGGGAGGAAACCTATGTTTGTGAGTTGCATCAAGAGTAGGACCGCGTTCATTGCAATCCGCTAGCAACTTCCGGTCAGCGTCCTGGATAGAACTTGAAACTCGGAGAACGCGTACCAAGTTTAACGGTTCCAAAAATGCGGCAGCTCAGTGCTCGCGATCAACTTGACAGACGAGTTGGGTGACCTCGTGCCATGCGGTGCCGTTTCATATGGACATACTTACTACGAACCCCCGATCTATGTGCGGAATGATTCTACGAAAGGATTTCAAGTGTCATTTTCGATAAGCGGAGCCTGTGCGTGTGACTTTTGTCAGTTTCAACACCACGTACGGTGGATCGACTTCTCGAGCCAAGTCCGACCTACTAGCGCCAGATGGCAGTTGAACCTTCTGCAGTTACGGAGCTACTGAGTAGAATGTAGCGTGAGAAACAGATGAGTACCTGGGAAACAAACATGCGGTGCATGTTTGTCTGTTTGTTGGGTCAGCGAATCCCCGTTACTACAGCGAATCTTCCCTGGCCCGTGGATCTTCTTTGTGTTCAAGCGCCCTGGCCGCACATGTTCCACAAATTTCCAAAAGTGCCACGTCGCTGAAACGTTGAGACCTCAATGGCCTCAGTTATCCAAAGAAAGGTGACGCACAAGTTACAGTCAGACACCCTCGGGCCCGCGTCGCGTTCAAGTTTGCGTCATGGACTTGTCGACCATCCACATCCTGACGTTCCCTACTCAAGATATTCCCCGTGCAACTTGTATCGACGATCTGGCCATCGTTCTCGGTCAGGACATCCTAGGCATCTGGACTGGTGAATGTATTGAAGATCCCGAGCTTACCTTTGTCGTCGTTGGTGAGTCTGCCGATGTGAATTTGATAGACGATTGTAATTAACCCAGCATCTCCAGCCGGAAAGTTCCCGGAGGGATTGGACCTTTCTTCGTTTTTCCGCTTGACTCCAAAGCAGCAGCAGCGCACAGAACTGCCGGTCCCCGCTTTGGTTCAATGCTTGAACGCGCCGGTGACGGAGGTCGCGTCCTCGGTCCTGAAAGCTAATTGCAATCACACTCAGGCCCTTTCGCTTATCGATGCGGCAATGCAGACTGTACTGGATGCGGATGATTGTACTGCCGCTGTGTGGAAAACGAGCGCTGCGAAGGCGATATTTTTCGTGGGTTGGCGCTTTCTGGAAGTAAATCTTCTGTTCAATGTCTTTTGGAGTCTGTTGCTGACAATCCCAACCGTCAGGCGCATGAAAAATACCATCAGGTGATCTTTGCCAATCCACCGGATTGCATCAAGCAGCTGCCGAGTATCGTTGAGAGCAGTGTGGTTTCTCATGTTGTGTTCAGACCAGTTAACAACCCGATGAACTCGAAAACCCCGTAACTTTTACTACATAGTCACTGTTAGCTGGGGAGGAATGCTAGTATTCAATGCATCCAACTCAGATCAAGCCAACTCGGCTCTATTCACGTGCAAGACGAAAGAAGATGTGATATGTTACAGACTAGCGCACGTTCTGAAAATCGTTGCTCCGTTGGTGTGACCATGATAGGGACATGGATACCGCTACAAATGGACTGTTCCCCAGCTAGATCCATTGGACGGCAGAAGAGGATCTAGTTCGGAGTTTTCATGATGTGCACGGTCGTCCCCTTGCTCCGCATGCCGCACATCCCGTGCACAGTCTGGAAGACGAACAAATGCCAACGTCACGAAGGCTATCGCGGCACATCCCACTGACAGCCACATTATCGCAGACGGTATCAAAGACACCGTGACGGCGTATGTTGCTCCATAAAGAGCAGGGCCGATGATACGGCCACTGTTCACTGCGTCAAGACCTTTGATAACGATGAAACAAGAAAACTCACCCTAAAACGTACACAACACCCAACGCACCAAACAGACGACCGTTGTCTTCTTCGCCTGATGACTCGATGTGGAGGATCGTTGCTACACTCTGGACCGCGGGCAAGAATCCCTGTCCGAAAGTGTTGAGGACGAAACACAGGGTGAAGATCAATCCTGTGGGAGCGACACCCATTAACGCGTAGCCAGTGGCGAAAACCACGCTGGAAAATCGGACGAGATGAAGATCGAAGAGAGTATTCTGTTTTGTCTCCTCCGCGGGCTGGGTTTTAGAGAGTACGCGTTTCCATATGCTGATTATCACTTTACCAGCTCCTTGAGTCACTGTCAACGGGGGTCGAGACAGAAAGACTTACCGGGGAGAATTACCACAAGAAAAATAACAGTCGACAGTCCCGATGCACCGATAAAATAGCCAAGCTGGTCGAAACGTGAGCAAGTGGCAACGATGACATCAACGACATAAGATAAACCTCGAGAGAAGACCATTTAAAGATGTACAATGCATATTGGTAGACATTACTTCCGGATCCCTGTGTATTCGATAAGCTGCATATATGACACATGATCTAACTGGTCTCACCATTATAGCGTTTATCAGCCCTGCTGAGATAGCCAAGTACGTCAGATTCCAATCCTTGCGTCGCGAATTTGGTGTAGATTCCGGTGCCAGCACGCGTAATGGGAACGAATCCCAGAACGACTTGATGAGAGCCATCGCCTTCCGCCTAAAATGGCCAGCATCGGCGTCAACAACCGATGCAAGCTCATTGGCATACCGATTCCGCGCGTGAACCATCGCAGTCTCGGACATCGATTCTGGGATTGCAAACCATGCAATGAGAAAGTATAGCAGGTGTATTACGAATGCGGCGTAGAAGGCCGCCATGACATTGCCAGTTTTGTGGTTGAGGAAACCCCCCAGGATAGGGCCGATCGTCATACCAGTGTAGAAAATGCCGATCAGGAGAGAAAAGTTTCGGGCACTGGAGGTCAGGTAAGTCAATCATGCAAGTACTTCGTTAAGGTTAGTAGTAACCTACAGATCGTGCGATTCTGAAACATCACCCATGTACGAGGTTTCGGCAGCCATGATAGAC
Source organism: Xanthoconium purpureum (assembly GCA_038090075.1). Lineage (NCBI taxonomy): Eukaryota > Fungi > Basidiomycota > Agaricomycetes > Boletales > Boletaceae > Xanthoconium > Xanthoconium purpureum. The sequence goes on from JBBPMA010000129.1 coordinate 7,818, forward strand.
GAAGGGGCTGAATGGCAATCTAGTCGCGGAATTTGATATCGTAATGTGTTGGTTTACCTCCTGTGATGCCCTCCAAGATAGGCGAAATGGCCAAAAACCAGTATTTTCCGGGAAGGACGTCGGAAAACAGAAAGACGATGAACGTCAAAAAATCGGATAACAACGGTCCAAGTATGATTATCCCCATGGTACGCGTTCGACCGTGGCGATCGAGAAACTGACCCAAAGTTCATGGAATGGGCGACAAGACAGGAATGGGCACGCACCCCACCCCACCAGCCAGTGGTAAGGCATGACAAGACGCCACCAATGATTGCAATGGCTATGAGATTCGTAGTGAAGAGGTGTACTATAGAAGTGGTCGAACTACACACCTGCACCAAGCTTGGCGACCTCTGCCTGGACGCGCGGATGACTCGCACAACGTTCAGGTACTACGGATAAGTTGGGAAATCGCGCAGAAGTATGGATAATTGTGTTAGCTTGTTCGTGGAGCGGCAAATACGGCTGGAGTGGGGTCATTGCGCTGTTAAGCATGACGCTTGGGGGCCTAGTGGTAGTGACCTCGGGTGGTAATTTGAGCAGGGCAGGAGTCTCAACATAATGATGCGAAGGAATGTCACTGCCTCTACAAACGAGTTCCGTGTATATTTCGACGCGGGGTCCAGCGGTGACGGCAAAGGCAAGAGAAGACAAAGATTTCATACACAAAATCCTTTAGACCAGGGTGAAAAGTGTTACTACGATAGTGCTGGATTGTAACGCTGAATGTACTTGCCATCCAAGGCTAGGCTGCCTGAACCACGCCTCACGACGTCGACGAGAGCGCTGACCAGACACGTTGCTGTCATGACTAGAAGCCATGAGAGTTAGTGGTAAGAAGTCGAAACGTTGAAAAATTTTGCTTACTCCGGTGACCGGTCGGACCTCTACTTCTTGCGACTTGATCAGATTCGTACATAAAAAATGCCACATCCACACCCCGTATTCGGATGGTGAACTTGAAGTTCCTGAGGCTCTAGTAGCTGCGGCCCTCACTGCGTAACTCAAGAGTGTTACACACCAGACATAGTGACGATGGAGTAGTAAGTCACAACTCACAACGTTCTAGTACCGAACTGTTTCTGATCATCATGCCAAGTACTACAAATCTCTGCACATCCGAAGACGCGAGGCAGTTCATAACCATGAATTATGCCGTTATCGATGGTGTCGACATCCAGCTCGACGTATACATTCCGTTCGGTGTACATGGCCCAACGCCTGCCGTCTTGTTCTTTCACGGCGGTGGTTGCTTCAGCGGTACCAGGCGAAACGAGGGAATTGGCTATTTCCCTTGGATAGAGCGTATGTATTATTATGCGCTCCCGTTTCTGTTTGCTTATGAGTTGTGACCATCAGGGAAAGCCCTTGAACGTGGCTATCTATTCATCACTGCGGATTACAGGTTACTCCATCCTTTCACAGGGTTGGATCAACTCGAGGACGTCCTTCGCCTCTTCCAGTTTCTCGAGTCAAACTTCAACGAGGAACTGAGACTCGCTGGCGCCACCATGAAGCTAGACATCGGCAAGATCGCAGTAATCGGCGAGTCAGGTGGGGGGTACGTCGCCCGCCTGGCCGCACTGCATGCAGTACCGCGTCCAGCAGCGCTTGTATCCTACTATGGCATGGGCGGAGACATGCTATCCGACTTTTGGCTCAATACTCGCCAACCACAATCCATCCCAAGAGAGAGAGTCGCTCATTTTCTAGAAACGGAGCCCACAAAGGAGACAGGGTTACCCATCTTCGTTCAGGATGGCTACTTCACTGATGCATTGCGCCGAACGGATGCCTTTGCTTGGATTTCGCAGAACGGCCTCTTTCTAGATTATATGACAGGTATTCACGGCCTGTCAGAGCGCCTCAGGACTTGTCCAAATCATCTACGGGCAGGCGTCGTTCCCAAGAGCGTTCAGAAAGCGTTTCCGGAATTGTTGCTAGGAGCTTCGCCTTCACTTCCGCATCCCCCCATTCTCTTTGTGCACAGCAGGGACGACTCCATTGTTCCCTTGTCCGAAAGCCTCAAGACGGACCAGCAGCTCAAAAAAGTGGGCGTAAGAACGGAGATTCTTCTACTTGATGGGGAAAGGCATGGACAAGTGAATTCAGATGGATCGGCGGCTGTGGGAGTGGAGGCGGCAGAGGCGGCGATATTCCGGTTCATAGACAGCGAGCTCAAACAGAATAAAATTTAGGAACACATGTATAGGTTTACTGTCGGAGTACGTTGAAAGATAGAAATCCGAGGACCATTCTTGTTTCGGCTGTCACAACGGGACATCTCTACTATCGGACCTGGAGTGGCTCTGAGACAACGAATGCCAACAAATGTTGTACGACAGACGTGCTCCATTTAGAATATCCCCCCATCACAAGCAATCTAAATCACCTATTAGCGCACGCAAATCATGATTGAGGGACACATTTACCGTTTGTCCTATTGTATTTGTCAAACTAACGGTCGAAGACAAACATGAGACACTGCTCACCCGTGATGAACTGACCCTTCTCTGATACAAGGTACGAGACCAACGCTGCGACGTCCGTCGGGTTACCTATGGTTCCTAATGCGCAACCGTGCTGATCATCGGACGTGTGAGTCGCTATATGATATTCAAGAATTCCACTCACCGCAACAGTCATGTCACATCCTCTCATCAGCTCAGTATATTGAGAAGCTGTTTCATGCACTGCAACAGAACTTTAATGGTTAAAAGCCCGTCGCCACCTCAACTCACGCAAAGGTGTATCTATGGACCCGGGGGCATACGAGTTCACCGTAATCCTGTGTTTACCTACCTCTAATGCTGAGCAGCAAGTCGTTAGTATCTCGTGGATGAAACATCAATTACTCACCAAGACTCTGTGTAAGACCTTTGATGGCAAACTTGCTTGCAGAATATGCGGAGAAAAGAGCAGCACCTGTGGGCGAATTCGGTCAAGTAGGGGCGTGTCCAGGTTTCTAGAACGTGTCGCTCACCTCTGTAGCCGGCGATGGATGATGCTGTTACAATTCTGCCGCCGCGACCTTGTGTGATCATAACGCGAGCGGCAGCCCTCATACACAAGTGGGTCCCGCGTACGTTCAAGCTGAACATACGCTCCAAATCATCAGCACCAGCTAATATGTCGTGAGAAGAGGTCTCTCAAGCGCTAGCAGGACCACGTTCTTACTTTCGACAAACGACTTGGCAAAACAAGTGCCCGCATTTGCTATCATCTGTGCCGCCCAGTCAGAAATCAGAAAAAAGATCAACCAGTCGGATACAAACCACATCAAGACTTCCCAGGCCACACACAGTCTCGTCAACCATGCGCTGTACCTCGCTTTCTTGTGTGACATCTCCTGTTGTAATGATTGACTTGATTTCTGGGTTGCGATCCCTCACGTCTCTTTGTAGGTCGTTCAGCAAGCGGATGCTTGAGGGTAAGTCGTTCAAGGCCATATTGTAGCCATCCCTTGCCAGTTGTAGAGCAATCGCTCTCCCAATCCCTCGAGCGCAGCCAGTAACTATCGCAGCTCGCATGGTCATCGGGGTGGAAATAAGGTGTAGTCGGTAGTATTAGCACATACTTCGAGTCTTCGACAACCCGTGAGGCCTGGAATGTCTCAGCGGGTCTTGAGAAAAAAAAATACATATCAGAAAGCCTAGTTCCAAATGCGCTTTGCATGGCGTGGAACTGAAACTCACCCCAAAATTCCAGACATGTAGTTTGTATCTATAGTTAGACGTTCAACTTGATTGAATCATGGTGGTTCTTATGCTACTGTGGCTGTGTACGAAACTTGAACTTTTGGTCAATCCGTACTAATTGAACTTCCTTTCTTTCGCAGACTCCCATTCTGACAACGTAGTCGTCAGGTATCGCCTCAGTCTCGACATTCTTCACCTTTCGCGTTGGCCGAAGATGCACCTGAGCGTATCGCAAGAATGCGATGAAACTCCCTTCCTTGACGTCTGCATCGGCATTTTCTGGCCGGTTCCACAACGCGGGCAACCACACCTGATGAGCTCCGATCCCTGAGAACAGTTTCACAATCGTTGTGTTCGCGCAAACGTAGTTTGCCAGCGACTCCGCCTCCTGGTTCCTCGCTTCGGGCTTGTGGCCCTCCCGTTGACTTGCGAACAAGTCAAAGAGTCTCTGGCCATCGTATTTGGTCACCTCTTGAACGTATGCTTGGTCGCTGATCATGTCGAGCTTGAAAACTTTGTTTTCCCAGTAAGCGCGACCATCGAACCCGTCGGACGGGTCATGGATCAAAATGAGACGCTCGAAGCAAAGATGGACCGCAAGGTAGTCAGTGAAAGATTTTAGGCTAGCTTCATCCTTGTCATAAGCCTCCAGCGTCTCCGCTCCATATAGCCCTAACCAGCTTACAAGCAGATCTTGATGAATGTCTTTAGGGCTGGTCTTGCCCTGCCAAAGAGTCAAAAATGCATCTCTCCAGCGTTTTACTAGCGCATCGCCTTTCTGCGAGAGGAGGGCGGATGTGTTTAGGACGTGGTACTCCTTTGGACGAAGGTTGGTGATGTAACCGCCCATGCTAAATGGTGTTTCGGGGTCCTGGATAATCCCCCATATATCATCCAAGTCGCAAAAGACCATGCAGCCGACGTCTAGCCAGATCCCTCCGAATTCGTACAACAGGGAAAGCCTGACGAGGTCGGATATGGCCTGGGGAAGTTTGGGGGAACTTCGCTTAAACGTGTCTGGGAATTCGTCGGTGTCGAGGAACGAGGCGATATGGTTCGTTGAGTTGGGGATCATGTCAAGGATACGGACCTAATAACGGTCTCTGATTCAGAAAACGAGCGACTCAGTTTGTCGTTCCGACGTACAGTCCAACCCGATGGTTCAAATCGCCGCATCCATGCGATGACATTCCGCTGGGTCCACGGTCGCATGCCACCCCAACCCTCATCCCAAAATGCCCAAATGTTCTTCTCTGAGGTGACTGGGCGGTATTTCAAGAGGGTGTTGACAATCTCTGAATCTGCACGCAGGTCGAGCTTTTCTGGAGGAATCGGCGTGACACCTGGAGGCAAGCCTGAAGCGGGATGTACGGAGATCATCGATAAGGTGCGCCTTGCACTGGCAGTTGATTGATAAGCGTAGAACTCCCGGAAAAACGATGTAGGTCCCATGTGCTACTCGGAATTTTCCCTTATTAGGAATCTCCCGAACGCTCTTGTATCAAGTGAAAGGTATTGTTTTGTTGCACCACAAGCCGGAAACGGACTTCTGCTGACTCTCACAACCGGTCTTTTTACTTGCAATCTCGATTTCTTCGATCCCCTGAAGAACGGGAAAGCATATCCCCACTCGTGCGATGAAGTTTGACAGAGAACGGAGCTTCAACAAAATCCACGTACAAAAAGGAATGCCATCCATCCAACCGCTAGCCTCCAGTTTTCATTGCAAACGTGCGACTCGATATCCTCGCTATGTTTGTACAGTTTATTGATTGGTTTTTCGGATGGACGAACGAGGTGATTTACATTCATTTATCTAGTGTGATCTGCTCATCGTATATTGCAGAGGAACCATGCGGTGCAGGATATTGCGAATAACGAGGAGAATGACTTTCCTTTGGCTGACCCGGTGAGTTGAAACGTATATTCTCCAGTGTCCCCGTTATATGTACCACTGGAGTAGGATGGCAAAATGAGCTCTGAGTATCGAGGTGCCATACGTGGCGTCCTCATCAATTTCTTGCATGACATCAATATCGCATACCCAACTGTCACGTATGACGAAGAGTTTGCGCAGGGCTGTTACAGGCTCGCTATAGAACGCGGTTGTCCTGTGGACATTGCGCAATCGCGTGAATTCCAGCTTGCCTTACACGGCGCTGTCTCTATCGCTACAATGACCTATGGACACCTCGAAGATGCATCCACCCGCCAATACATCTGCCTTTATACGACTTGGTAAGTAGTCGCTCCTTTGATATTTTTTTTCTTTGGCTAACCATCCACTTTGTAGCCTGATTTTTTTCGATGATTTGACTCGAACAGATGCCTCTATGGTTCGGGAATTCCACCCCCGCTTCGCATCCGCCAGGCCCCAATTGCACCCTTTGCTTGATTTCTTCGCGGATACCCTCAGGCGCTCATACGGTCATTTCCTGCCGACTTGTGCCAACCTCGTCATTTCAAGTTCCCTTGATTTTGTCACTGGTCTCATTGTTGACTACGATTCCCAGAATACACAGGTACTTATTTCTGTCTCGTCATCTGCGTCATTTGTGACTATTTGGACGCACGCTGCACTTTCAGGTGAGCAGGTATGCAACGAGCTACCCTCGCTGGGTGCGCACTGTGATGGGCGTCTCTACCGCCTTTGTGATCTTTACGTTCCCACCCGATATTCCGCTAGCGTCGTACGTGCAAATTCTCCCGAACATGGTCAACTACATTGACGACGTCAAGTAAGTTATCCAAGCCCAATTTCTATTTGTGCATCACTAATATATCGTAGCGATCTCTTTTCATTCTACAAAGAAGAAAGCATCCACGAGAACACTAATCACATCTCTTTGCTCGCACAACTGTCCGGGAAGAGCAAGCTGCAATGCATGAAAGACCTTGCTGCTTACTCTGTAGACGGCAGGTATGCTTCTGTGATCCAATTTCTATGGAACCTTATAATTCTGATTTTTTCCCTAGTCGTCGCTGCCGGGCGGTATTGTCGGCAGACCCTAAGGCACTGAAGATATACACCGATCATTTTCTGCAAGGATATATCGCGTTTCACGCTCTGGCGCACAAGCGTTACAAACTGGATGATTTGGACTTGGCAAACCCGGCTGTTGCCTCAACTTAGGTATCCTCGTTCCAGTCGGATAATGTGAGGTTCCTGCAACGCAACTTGAAACTCAGCTGTCATCAACATCTGGAGACGAGACTACCCTGGGAGCTTTTCTTGGTTCTTGGTTCTTGGTTAAGAATTTTTCCGAATCACACTTGATTGTGTATATAAATGAGCTCGAATGGACACTGTTTTTGCATCCTCACTACCTTCCTGTGAAACCAACGTTTGGACTAGAAGCGCGCATATCCAGACACAGTTTAGTTATGTTGTCCTCTGGGCATCTGGCATCTGAGTCGATTCTCCCTGTCCTCGCCGTCGTTTTCTTGGCTGTCGCCTATTATGCGGGGCGGCTCCAGAATGGACCAAAATATCCGCCAGGTCCTAAACCCGAACCTTTCTTTGGAAATGCACGTCAAGTCCCGACATCCTTGCAGTGGCTGAAATTTGCAGAGTGGTCTGAGCAATATGGTACGCCTGCTGAATTCTGATCTCAGTCGCGTGACGAATCACTAATTCGTTGCTACCTTGTCTTCGTTAGGGGGGTTCATTTTCTTTAAGGTGTTACATACGCCATACATTGTTCTTAATGATGGCGGGGTCTGTTACGACCTTCTTGATAAGCGATCTAACATATACAGCGACCGCCCGCGGAACACGATGGCTAAAGATCTGTGAGTATATTCGAATCAGAACGCATGTGGCACCGGTCCTTATCAGTTGCACAGAATGGGATGGGGATTCACTACGCTGTGAGTGAGGGTTCTTTCACCAGCCCCATTGGTACTGACTGTCAACAGGATGAAGCCATATGGTGAAGCTTGGCGACAGCACCGGAAGCTGTTGCATCAGTTTCTGAATGTGCAAGGTCAACAGACAAATCGGGATATCCAACGCCAAGCGATCCACAAGTATCTCAAACGACTGAGTGTGGACTCTACCAACTTTTTGGACCAGACGAAGCAGTGAGTTGATCACCCGTTTCTACCCCACTCGGAGTTCCGTGCTGATGACTGACTTCCAAGTTTGGCTGGTTCAATCATCATGAAGGTGTGTGATCCATATGGTGTTCGGGTCAGAGCCTTTCCTCACTCCTAAAGAAGATTGCGTACGGATATGAGCTGTCTCCGTCTGACGATTATTATATAGCGCTGGTGGAGCACGCAGTCGAAGGTCTAATGGCTACGTTTGGTGTCGGATTCATGGTGAGCGCCACACCTTCTTCAGATTAGATTGGTGTTTGACCTGAAAAATAGGTCGACCTGTTTCCGATCCGTATGTCTCACTAACAACTCTCGGATCCGTTTGGTGATTTCTCCTATTTCTCCAGTCAAATACATCCCTCCTTGGGTGCCAGGTGCAACATTCCAAAGGTTGGCATCAGAATGGCTGAAGTCAGTCACTGCCATGGTCAACTTGCCGTGGGACGAAATGATGCAAAAATATGTGCGTACCACGATTTTGTCTGGGAATTCATCTCTTAATTTCTGTACTAGAGAAATGGGATATCTCCCAGATGCTATTCTTGTGCAATGATCAACGAGAATGGAGGTACCAAATGCGATCCACGAACAACATTGCTTATCAAGGAAACTGCGGCCACACTCTACGCCGGTAAGACCCTTTTCTCCGTTGATCGGTCGCTAGTTTTTATTCCCTTGTCTCAGCTGGAGCGGACTCTGCAAGCGCTGTCATATCCTCATTTTTCCTCGCCATGACACTGCACCCTGAAATATTTTCAGAAGTGCAAGTGGAGATGGACACCGTTGTGGGTCGAGATCGTCTTCCAGAACTGTCTGACAGGGAAAAGCTTCCCTTCCTAGAGTGTATAGTCAAGGAGGTCTACCGTTGGAACCCGCCTGCGCCGATCGGCGCAGCTCACAGGCTGATGGAAGACGACCATTATCAGGGATATCTGATCCCCAAGGGTATGACCTTGATGAAACAGGGTCGTGTTACACGCTCACGGACGATCTCGGCAGGGACGACCGTTATCACGAACATATGGGCGATGACTCACGATCCGCTCGTTTACCCTGATCCAATGAAGTTTGATCCCCACCGCTTCTCAGGGGAATGTCTCTGCCCAGACCCGAGGTCCTTTGTCTTTGGATTCGGGCGACGTCGGTAAGATCTGATGCCATTATATTCTGTCTAATGCATAACCACGCGGTACACTAGCTGCATTGGCGAAGGTTTCGCCGAAAGTCTGGTATTTCTCACCATTGCTTCGGTCATATCTTGTTTCGACATTAAGAGGGCCATAGTGGATGGCAAAGAAGTTGAGCCGCGTGTCAGCTATCCCTACTTGGTTGGCCACCCAGCCCCATTCGAGGCCCGAATCGAGCTCAGAGACAGTGTCTCCCGAGCATTGATCGACGTCACGGCTGATTGACGCCGCGATAAGTTGTTGGCACAAGGTTGAGAGTTTCAATTAAATACTTCCATTTGACCATGTACCTATACAATAATTATGCCGAACTGAACACAAACTCAATTCGATCTCGCATATTTCAGCACCGCGGATTTTCCAACGTAGTTTCATGAGAGTAAGCTCAACCACTATCTAGGCTCGCTCAATCTCTGTTTGGGTTTACTCTGCCAAATGTGGCTAAGCGTCCATGGCAGTGCGGCAGAAAGAGGTGAGTACCTTTCCGTCTTCTTCGTTTGCGCAGCTCTCATCAATTCATGGAATTTGGTCCAAAATGCATCGACACGGTTGTGTTTCAACCGAAAGACGACGTCAATCCCGCCGGCGTTTGAAGTCCAGATGCCGTCGGTACCCAACGTTGGGTTTGCTGGCAGCAAAGAAAGAAAGTGCTCACCAGAACCTGACGAACAGTCAGTATATCATTATGACAAGGAAGGGTAATCCAGAACCGTATAGATAGAACCGAACCCCTGTAGTCAAAAAAGATTGTCTCCCAGTATGTTGTGTACCTCCAAGGTCACTCACGATCAGTAAAGCCAAAGTCCACATCCAATACTGGAATTCTACGCCGACAGTCAGACAATGCGTCTCATCACAACTGCGACGTACTTGTGCAATGCATTTACGTATACCATCGTATCTGGAGAATGTATGTTGAGATAGTCTGGAGTGAGGCCTGGACGGTCTAGCATCTGGGAGTGTAAGCCAAGAATGCGACGCAAATTCTCTGGATTGCGTGCGTGATTCATTGATGTGCGCAGGGCATCAGCAAAGTCCCTTTGGTTAAGGCAAGTTTATATACATGTCGCTCAAGTAACATCAGAGTGCACGAACCAAGGGGCAGCTTTTCCTCCCAAATTTTCGGTTGCAATCGTTTGCATGCAGTTACCCATCGTGGTCTACGGAATAAAGTCAAACACTTGAAAGGTTCAAGTAGACAAATTTCTCACCAAGGGAAGCGCTGGGTAAGTTCCTCGAGTCTGAAGAGGGTAAGATGTCAATAACCCGCCGTCCGAACGACACGATGTGACCATACTCCCAAGATGTAGGCGATTCTCTCCACATTGACCGGAGAGACTGACGCGATACAGGCGCTCAGTAACCCCACAACTGCGTCTGCTTCAGATATGCGCAGAACTGCCAGAAAGATTATTATCTGCAGGGTCGAAGTACACATGAGAGCACACCTTCAGTACTGCTGGACACCCACGCATGAATCGCGCGTACTTCCGAGGCGGAAATCCGTAAAGAGATGCGCGAGGTCACACAGAACATGTTGCTGAATAAGGCAGGGAGGGCCAAACTTTGCAAGGCATGTTCTTGATGGTACAGGAGCGGTAATATCTCTGGGATGGTATCTTGTTCCACTGTCGGATCTGGTTCGTAGTACTTTTCAAGTGTAGGCGTAAAGTTTGGTTGGATTCCCTTGTAGCAATACGATAGGGAATTTGCCCAGTGGGTCATGGACGTACAGTCACCTGTAGAAAGACTTCAGCGTTGGTAATCTATGGTAGGCGTTAAGAACGAACCCAAAATATGGCACCAACCTAGGTAATGAAAAGTCAGAGCTGAACAGGAAATATGAATGTCAGCGTACCGAGTGTCAGTGTCGTTTCTTCATTGCCCTCCACAACCTTGAGCGTGAGCAACGGTTGCTCCTTTGAGCTGCGGTCAAGGACGAATGGATGTCTGTCCACGTAATCTGGGTGTTTCTGCGAAGGTGTTACTAACGGTGAGTGTCAATTCTGCAAAGAATCCTCAAACCTCATGATCAAAGTCTGCGGACATGACGCTTGGGCGTGTCGTGAACCCAAACGTGACGGGAACACCAGCGTTCTCATCGAATACAAGGCTCCACTGACCGGACCCCTCGTTGAAGTCGAGCCGTCCAACCACTGTAAGTGGCTTGCTCAGAGATGCCAACGTTCAGCAATTCGCTTTATTACCATAGTCATAGTCTTGGAGAGTTTGAGCTAATGCATTGCATAGTTTCTCTTCATCCAGGATCCCGGGCAGCACCCAAACAAAGTCCATCTGGCAATGATGTTTTCATCAGGCGTACTAGGCGTCGATAACGAAGAGTCTCACCCAATCTGGAATAAGATCCGTGGTCTGCAGCGGAATACTCGGCTTTTGCCATACTGACAGATGTATGGGCTTCACCCAACGAATTTTCGCGCTCATGAAGCACTCTAGACAAGTATGTTTCGTTCGTGCACGAGACGCAGTTCAGGAGTCACTGTCAAACAAGTTTACGGACACCAACGTTTCATCCTTTTCACGGCCAGACAGTCCGAGTCGACCTCCGATATGCCCACCCAAAATCCTACATTTGCTTGTCTGGTCGCTATTAAACTGGGTGTTAGAAGATGTCAGATCCATATCCAACACGGCTTTTTCGGTGATAACAACAGATTCGAGCGCTGTTAGCTAAGACTGAGGATAAGGGAAAGAAGGTCACTGAAACGTACGTCTCCGGAACTCCCCGAACCTAGATGTAATCTACGCATTCGCAGCACTGACACAAGTTGCCTCTACTACGGTGAGACTTTTTTGGACTGTAACTCCATGCGCTTGGTAAATATGATCACGCCACGGTGCCACGGCAAGCAAGATGTCGCAATCACACCGTCAGACATACTTACGGAGACTACTCTTCTATCCTATCGGTCATGTGAGGTTTCACTGGCCTGACGGTTTGATCCTCGGAAATCCTCGCCCGCTGTTTCCCCAACTGTGTGGTATCGAGTACCGATGGCAATATCTGCGCTTCACGGTGTCACAGAACATGGCTGCAAGTGAGTCGCTTTCTGAGTTCCGCGGGTATCCACGTGTAATTTCCATCGCACAACGGAAACATTCGGGTTCCTTCTAACCCCAGGGTCATCCATTATGGAGCAAGCGTTTCTACTATCAACGGCAGTCCAAGTGACATAGTACCCTCTATACTTGGGAGCTGGAGTCCAGACTGCTGCCAGCTGATCTGCTTATCAGACTGCGAGAATGTGAACGACGCTAGCAGAACAGAGAGCGCGACCTCTGTGGGTAACCAGTCAGACTTAAGTTTCGGACCAGGTCGTGCTTACTGAGTTCCAGTTGACTGAATCTGAAGCTACGAAAAAACCAATCGTCAGGTTCTTGAGTAACGTCTTGACGAAGGAGAATGTCACCCGCTGTAATACCAATCAGCTACTATAGGCTTCTCATTTGACAACAAGGACGCATACTTACAGACAAGCAGATCCCCCGCCCCAAAATGTCACCCTGAAAGTACATGGTTTAAATTGATGGTCTGTTGCTAGAATGTAGTTCGCTTACATGTTCGAATACACGCTAGGGAGGCGGACGGATACAACACTGTCGGGAAGGGAAGACAACCAACGCTCCGGTTTGAATTCAAGCGCATCGGGACCCCAGATCGTCACCGACGTATTTGCGATTAACAATCCTCCAAACGCGGTCCTGAACCATGTGCAAGTGACTCAATTGAAGTTCAGCAATTTTCAATCGTCGTGAGCAACTCACGTCCCTGCAGGAATGTGGACTTCGTGAATTTCCCGACCATCCCTTCCCACAATCGGTTTAGACAAGGGAAGAATCGTGTCTTTCGCCGCACTTTTCAGGTTAAGTGCTGTCAGCTTTACTGCCACGACGAATGGACGAAGACTTCACGTTCTCAGGTTCAATGGCACGGGTGCGTATCTGCGTGAAGAGTTGTGGGCGTATCCGAAGCTGGTAACATTGGAATAAACTCACAGACGCAATGTCTCACGACAGAACGCGTCAAGGAAAGGCATTTCTGACAATGTGTCATAATCGACTTCAGCATCCGGTTCAAGATTTCCGCGTGCAGCAGCAAATTCTTCGCGAAGTCGGTCCTGAACCTCTGGTTTGAGGGCCAGAATGTGCAGCATTCGAGCCAGAGCTGAGGAAGTCGTGTCCTTGGCTGCGAAGATTAGTCCATTCATCAGCCCGAAGAGCTGAGAATCTGGCAATCGATCCCCTTCTTTTTCCTGCATATTGGCGCGTACTACATAGGGACCCTATCAGCATTAGGTGACGTTGAATCGTAACAAACGCCCGTACGCAGAATACTCATGATGTCCTTCCCTTCCGCAATGTGCTCTCTGACGGCGTCCTCTCCCTTGCTGATCGCATCGCGTTTGGTCCGGATGACTCGCCTCGCATTGACATCCATGATCCTGACGATGTTCATCAGCTCCCTCATTGTACGGAACGGAATGACGTCAGCCAAAACTCGTCTCAGTTTTGGAGGGAACCAAGGTGCCATCCTCCTGGCAACGGGAATCTGGAACGACAAAGGGCTAGTGGGATGTCAGGACTTCCCATAACAGGATGACGAACAACGAACAGTAAATTTTTTACCGCAGATGTATACTCATTGTTCTCTTCGGCGGTCAGTTTGTCGAAACTATAACCTTGAAATATTTTTAGGTAGGTTCATCCCGGATTCGAGGTATCTCCTTACCCATACCACTTTGCCCAATTAGTTCCAGTGCGGCTCGAGTAGTCCACGATAACATGTCCACCTCTCGTGGACCCAGTTCGACAACAGCCGCCATAGCGTCCCGTAGCTAGGGCTACCGTCAGACTCGACGGATGCGATATATCACGAACAATAACCTTCCGAATCACGGCATAGAAGATTGGAGTCAGGTTCCTCATGTGGGCTGTGGAGAAGGCAGGGTTCATCATCTTTCTTTGTTTCCTGTGGATTTCCCCTGGACGACACTTAAGCTGAAACTGATGATCATCCAGTAAAACCCACCGCTTGTACTAGTGAGACCCTCCCCGAAGATGACACTGTTCGTCCTGTTACCAATCATCGGGTGAGTTTCGTTCTGTCATTCCAAATACAAGCTAATAACGTACGCGAGCACTTCGGCTGGCTGTCGCCAAATCGAGGCATCTTTGATCGCGATACAATACAGTGCCAAGGGATCAGAGACGAAGATATCACGTCCCTGGCCAGGTATTCATTCCTTCGCCGGACCTCCCCGAACGAAGGAAACGCACCCCGAATACGCCATGTAACCTAACCAAGCCACCGTACCGGGCTGTTATGTCCTGCGTAAACTGGATTCCATGCGTTGGATGAAAGAGTTGTTCTCTGTGTCCTACAACATAGGTGAAATTATGCAATAACAAAGGTATGCCCCCCACCTTTTAGCCAGCTCTGGGATGGTGGTCCTTGGATGTTATCAAATGCCCGTTGGACTCGATTCTTGGAGAAGCACCATGCAACGAGCGCTGCAACTGAAAGCCAAATCCATACGTTGACTGAGTCGGTCATTGGTCATCGATCCAGAGCGGAGTCGGTTCCCGCTGGCAGGAGATATGGTGCACTGCGGGGAGTCTCACATGAAAACTTCAAAACCACGGTTCTAAGGGGCTACGTACGTAATCGAACAATTTGATCTTAGTAAGTCTTCCTAGTTCTTTTCGGGTGTTGTCGTTTCATGTTCTCCAGCCACACAGCCGTCCAATCCCCCTGTTTTCCCATGAGATCTTCCAGCGGTGATGTGGTTCCCCCGAAGGTCGCTCTTGGCGAAGACAGACCTGTATTGTACATATTGACAACAGCGATAACGACCTGCTTTGCTTGACACTCGCGATGCTGAACAACGCTGTTTATGTCGTGTTGATTGTGACTCTTGCATGGTTCGTGATCGTGCGGTGGCAGGGTAGGCATTTGCCTTT
Source organism: Xanthoconium purpureum (assembly GCA_038090075.1). Taxonomy (NCBI): domain Eukaryota; kingdom Fungi; phylum Basidiomycota; class Agaricomycetes; order Boletales; family Boletaceae; genus Xanthoconium; species Xanthoconium purpureum. Next base: position 22,828 of record JBBPMA010000129.1, read on the forward strand.
CCCGCCAGGTCCTCGACGCTTCCCTTTCTATGGCTCAATGGTAAGCTTCTTATCCGGTGGGTTCACGATGCCTATCTTACCTTCATGATCAGTTCCGCAGGACGCATATGCACCAAGCCGATAATTTCTCTCGCTTTGGTGAACAATTTCAGTCAGACGTCATCGGCATCAGAGAATGGGGATACTGCACCGTCGTGCTCAACTCGTTTGAGGCCGTCAACACCATTTTGATTCGCAACTCAAATCGTTCTGCAAAAAGGTATGTGTGGATGGCTTTTGTAAAGGATCCACTCAGTTGAACAAGGTTGTTCTAGACCTCCTGCTTGGCGAAACTTTCGAGATTGGTACGATAACTATCGATTTCCTTGTGTATTGTTAGATGACGTATAAAAGGGGAGGCTTACACACGAGTATTCCACATCTTGACTACGGAGGTATGAGGCCTAGTCGTTCGTCGTTCTCATAGCAGCCGTAACCCTTCAGTGCAGAAGGATGGAAAGTCCGCAGACAGACATTTACTCGCCTCGTTTCTCCTTCAAAATTGCCTGATCACGCGCCCGTCCAGCTCAGGGTCGCGCAAAACACCCTCCTGTCGATGCTTGAAAAACCTGAGAAGGCTGTGTTTTTGTTCCACGAGTGAGCTTCGCAGCGGTATTCTGTCGATGACGCCGCACTGACTTCCTTTCAGGATGATTGGACAAGTAATCCTCACTCTTGTATACGGAATTGCCAAACTACCAGATGGTGAATCGCACCTTGGCCTGGCTGAGCGTGCCCTTGGAGGGATATTGTTCACATTCACGCGGGAATTCAACGTAGCGTGTGTTCTCAACGAACTCGGTAGTATGTCTCGACATTGCCATATCTTGTAAGCACTAACGCTACATGCTTTATTAGGATGGATACCACTGCCCGAATGGCTATTCCCAGCCGTGAAAAAGTGTAGAGTCAACAGAGATAATGTCGAAAGCCAGACGTACATTCCTTACGAGGAGACTAAACGCCAGCTAGTAGGTTCCTCAATCCCACCAACAGAGTTAGTTTTATCTAGGTTTGCCCTTCTAACCTTCTAGATTGCGGATAATGTCGCAAGTTCATTTGTAACTGACATACTCAGGAGTGGTGATGTTGATGCAGAGCTCGACATCATCCTTCGTGACGCTGCTGGCTCTCTCTATTCAGGTACCTTCGTTCGCGCATATGCCCCTTTGTTGACTAACTAGTCCACTAGGTGCCGTTATCGCTACCGGGAGCTTGTTCGTTACTTTCATGATGGCAATGGCATGGTAAACTACCCATCAAATGATCTCGTATCGTCCTCACCGTCATCTGTAGGTTCCCCGAGGCTCAGGCCAAAGCTCAAAAGGAACTCGATACACTTCTCGGTCATGGAAATCTACGTGAGTGCCTGGAGCCAACTTCTACGTGTCATGTACCCGACTGATTGCTCAATACTATGTAGCAACGACTTCTATCTGTAACCCGTCACATATCCCATACACATTTGCTGTGGTAATGGAAATGATGCGGTGGCGTCCGCCGGTATGGATGGGTGAGTTTTTCCAGCATACAGTTATGTCGTGGTCTTAAAGATACGATAGGACTTGACCATTCGAGCAACGCCGATGAAGAGTACAATGGATATCGTATCCCCGCGAGATCGGCGTTGGTCGCAAATCTAAAGTAGGTTATTAAACATTCATCCTCAACCTTTGACAACACAGTTCTCTAGGACGATCCTTCATGATCCAAAACGATTCAAAGACCCGGAGAACTTTCGTCCAGAAAGGTTCCTCAAATCCAACGACGAGTTCAACCCTGACATGTTTGATCCCCGTCAAGTTGTATTTGGGTTTGGGAGAAGGACGTGGTGAGTGTGCTATGATTCTGAGTTCATTTTCTACTAATTCAGGTTGTCGTACGTTTCAGTCCCGGGCGAGGAATCGCCTTTACATCTCTCGTCATAACTGTTGCATCAACACTAGCATGCTTTAATTTTGTTTCTCGTCAAGAACATGATCAACGTTCTGCGGCCATCGCTTCATTCTTAGCGACGGACATACCTTGGTAAGAAGTATCTTTCTCCTCCCCCGATGAGTTTCTGACAATTGCACTACAACAGGAAATTTCCTCACGATGGCGTTTTGATGAAGGTGCGATCCGAACAGGCTGCCAGTGCCATCAGGTCGGCTGTGCAGTCACCCTGCACATGAGATTCCAATCTACCGACGTAATGGACTAAACTGTCATCCGTCACGATTGTGCGCCACTGAACCCCCGCTTGAGAGTTGAAATGGTGATAATGTTTATGTACTGGTAATAGATTCGTAAGATCTCCAAATTTACATAAAATTCGCGGCAGAAACGTTTAGCCTGTTCAATAAACTGGACATGGACATTCAACTTCGGTGACACTTCTACCAGCTATAGTACATGTAACCCTAACGCCTCAGAAGGAGCTTTTAACTCGCCTTTTGTCGAGCTGGCAGCATTGGACGTCGCGACGCCAGAGATCCGATACAGTCCTCACTTCGGTACTTGAAGCACCCCACTCCCAATGCCAGCAGACCGTCCTGCCAGCGACCTATCTCGAAGTTGATTACAACTCCAAGTCGAACGTTACAATGGCAACCTGAAGTAACCTTTCATTTCTGCGACTTCTGCTCCCCATTCCGAACAAGCACTCTTTGGATGAAGTATTTTCCGACCGTTGCCATCCCGGTTCGTCTGCATTCATATGGCATTTATAACGTATTTATAGAGATCGCAGATAGTCATATCCTTTCCTTCTCTCTTCAGTTCGTCGTGTCCGTAACGGTTGAGGCCTGAGGCCTGAGGCATGTTTTCAGATTACCGAGTCGTACATTTACTAACTCTTGAACAGTGAAAGATACCTAACGATGTCGATCTCCATTTCTAAACACGAGTCTGAGTCCGAGCCAGGACGAACTTTCCTAGGAGTCGCATCTCAAATCTACGTGATCTCTCTGCCCGAACGGCAAGATAGGCGCGAGCAAATGGAACACCTACGTACTGCTCTAGACCTCTCATGGACAATCATCGACGCGACGCCTTTCACGGACCACCTCATATATCATCTTCTCGATTGGGTGGTTCTCCAGCGAGAGCAGACCCCGTTACAGGGAGAAAACCAGACGAACACAAGTTCAGGAAAAAGTGCCAACTCCGCGTTCTGTTGGCCCCGTGAAATCAACGCACTTTCCGTTCTTACACGCGAGCCTCTCCTACCTTCAGGATCGGATGTCTGGACGACCCAACCCCCTCCATTGCCCGTATCTATCAAGCGCTCTTCCCCGAGCTCACCACCACCTCTTATGAGCGCAGTAGATGACTATTCGATGCCTACGGGCATCCTCAGCGAGGTTGACTGGATGAAGCTGACCCCTGCGAGAGTGGCATGTTGGCATTCACACGTGTGTGCCATACGCACTTTCGTATGCAAGGACCACACGCAACCCGATGACGTCGCAATTTTCTTGGAGGATGATGTCGATATAGAGAAAGACATCGCGGACCAACTTTCTCGGTTATGGAAAGTCTTACCGGCGGGATGGGATATTGTCATGCTAGGTAGGTGCATCTCTATCCAAACAGAATCACTGGTACCCGTATAACACACATCCTCCAAGGTCACTGCTGGTCTGACGAGTCTTCCTATCCATCGTTGTCAAACATGGATTTCACAACGCAGCTGCATCCCTCCTACTCCCCAAAATGCACCCACGGCTATGCCCTCTCTCTCTCCGGAGCCCGTAGGCTCCTCCAGCATCTTCGGTATCCTCCCTTCGCTTACTCTCGTGCGCTAGACCACGCATTCTCGTACCTTATCCACACTGGTCGGCTGAGAGCATATTCAGTGGTTCCTAGCGTCGTTGTGCAGAGAAAGGACACACCGAGCGATATACTTCCAGGTTTGGGGAGCCCCCGGAAGGAGTGGCTGGTGAATGGTGTGCTTGGGAAGTAGCCTACACACGTTCGTCCAGGCCATTGCTCTGAAGGAGTTGTACTGAGTCACTGACATAAGCTCCGCGTACCATATGTACTCAGTCTAAGATGCAACCACTTTTATTCGCATTGACCACGTAATAGATACATACTCAGGTTGCTCTGTGGGGGACTACCAGGTCGTTGATTTTCCTAGGTTTCTGACTCGTCATGCATCATAATAAAGCTTTGCTCTCAACTGCTAGACGGAACGACAACCTTTCGCCATACGAACCAGCCTAATTCCAAGTCGGTCTTGGCATACGCCGGCCGGTCTTCGAAAAAACGGGATAGCTTTCCTTGTAGATTGACACGAAAGTCGTAAGAAATTTGATCTTGTTTTTTTTTCGCACCCTAGGTTCACAGTGACTCGATTAGATGTTCAGTTTTCGTATATTGGTATATGGGCCTTGGGTCAGACTTGGACTCATGAAACACGGTTCTATCTACGACAGAACCTCTGGAATCTAACCCCGTTCTCCACTGTTAGATCCGAGGAGAAAAGGGTGCCACTTATCTTCTGTGTTCCGACCATGGTACGTGCGTTCTCACACCGATACGTCTGGTCTCTCTCATACGCTGTGTAGCTACGTCCTGTGCGGGAAGCATTTCTAGAATACACGGCAACCCCGCAGTTGGTATCCCATGGTACGTCCATGTGACATGTCATGTTTCATGCTGAGAATGCTTGAAAGGCGAATTTGTACAGCTGGAGGTGGATCGCGTGCATGGATCAAGCAAGAATTTGGGGTATCGATTACGAGCGCTACCACTTCCGACGTCAAGAGCAACGCTGTCGTCAGTTGTCACCAATTGTTCTCGAAGTAGATATTCGGTCCGTTATCTTGAAACCTTCGTAACTTGAATGGCCAAGTCTTCCTGAAGCCGAAGATCGGCCTCTGTTGGCCGCGAGCCTGTCCGACCCCATATGAGAACTATAAGTTCAATTCCATACATACAGTGACTGACCAGAAACCTTTAATCATGGCAATGCAGCAGGCTGGCATTGTGGCACTCGTTGGGGCTGGTCTGACATATCTCGTCACGACGATAGGGAGACGTGAACATGAATTGCCACCAGGACCACCGACTGTCCCTATCTTGGGTAACTTACATCAACTTCCTCGCTCGGAGTTACACATACAGTGAGTGGTACTCATATTAAAGCCGATTACTTGATCAGAAAATCGTAGGTTTCAAAAATGGGCTCAAGAATGGGGCGATGTCTTCACAGTGAATGAATCGGTTTCGCCGTGTTGACAGCTTTATCTAACTCTGACTTATTATAAAGCTCAAAATTTCGTCGGGTACCCTGATTGTCATCTCAAGCGCGACTGCGGCAAAGGAACTGCTTGACAAAACCGGGTGGAACGCGAGTGACCGCCCATCTATGTTTCTTGTCGACCAAATTACAGACGGAAATCATATGGGCTTCATGAGATACGGTTAGTTGCTTTCCCACTCTTACAATAAACCTTCTGAGTCATTGTAGGCCCTCGACTGCGTACTCTTAAGAGATGGTTGAGTCAAGCTTTGTCTCCTCAAGCCGCGGAAAAGTATGCGCCGATACAGGAGGCGGAATGTTCGCAGTTTCTCTATGATATCCTCGGACACCCTGACGTGAGTCGATTTTCTACGCTGGACTCTTGACGTACTTACGTGTATATCGCAGGCCTTTTACTATGCCACACGACGCTTCACTCATTCGGTTGCTAAGTCGATCGTTTACGGAACTCGAATACCTCATTACGCTTCACCTGACGCCTCAGCGTTCTTCGAGACCCTTCACGCTCTCGAGCACACGGTTAGCCCCGGAACGCACCCCCCAATCGATATCTTGACTTTCCTCAAGTACATCCCAAGGAGATGGGCGCCGTGGATCCGAGCATGTGAAGACGTGCGCCAACGAAGAGATGCGTTACTTTGGCGGTTGTATGGGGAATGTGAAACCCGAGTAAAAAGAGGGGAGGACCCTCGTTCCATGGTTGAGGACATGATCGTCCACGAAGAAGAACTCACCTTGGACAAGGCCACTGTGGCGTACGCACTCCAATTGCTTGCCCCGTGATGTATGGCTGAAATTTTCTTCTTAGACACCTGGGAACCGTGATGCTAGAGGCGGGGACGGATACGTCTGCGACGTATTTGCAGTCGTTGATCCTGCTTCTGTGTGCATTTCCAAACGTCGCAAAGGTTGCTCAAGACGCTTTGGAAGCTGTCGTCGGCGATGCGAGGCTTCCCATCCTGGACGATTTGAAAGCACTGCCGTACGTCGCGGCCCTCATCAAGGAGGTTGACGATTTCATCGTACCACATTCTGCAGGACTGACTCAGATATCCTCCAGGTAATCAGATACAGACCAATGTTGCCAATGGGACTTCCTCATGCCATGGTCGAGAATGATTCGGTAAGTGAGACATGATATACGGAATATAGATTTCTCAAATGACTCCTACAGTACAAGGGATATGTTATCCCGAGCGACGCCACAATCATAATGAACATATGTACGATCGAATGCCATTCGGTTGACCGTTTTCTTGACAACACTACCGCAGGGGCGATCTTCCATAACCCGGAGCTCTTCGAGAATCCAGAGGCATTTGAGCCTGAACGATATTTGAAGAACAGATTTGGAACCAAGACGGAGGAACTTGGTAGGGATTTGCGGGATACTTTGGTGTTTGGGGCAGGGAGGGTATGTGGTTTTCACGTACGGCCGTTGCAACAAGTTGATCATAGAGTAAATCCACCGGCAGCGGATCTGTCCCGGGATGCACATTGCCGAACATACAATGGTCTGTCACATGTCCTTACGTTTTCTGTCGTATCTAATGGTCTCGCAGGAGCTGACTACGATGCGCTTGCTTTGGGCGTTTGACTTTCGACCTGCGATAGACCAAGTGACTGGAAAACCAATCAAGCCTAATCTTGAGGATTACAGTAGTGTAAGACCAAGTCTTGAGTATTCGAGCAGGACATCAACCAAGACCTTGTTCTTCTAGGACATCACGCTTGCGCCTCGCCCATTCCGCTGCCAAATCGTTCCTCGATCGCCTCAACGCGCTCATGTCGTCAAAAGGTCTTTCTTCGATGTGACCAGCACCTTACGAGCCTTCGAGGAAGGCCTGTCGGAAGAGGAGAAACAAGAGCTTCATTCATTGCGGCAGCAGCAAGAGCTCTCCTTCGAGTGAGGGAAGTAGATGGAGACTGTACATTCACAATGTCGACAAGGTTGTTTTCACTTAGACATGTTTACTACGTATTCCGTAAGATCACTCAACTCCCTGTGTGAATCGTTCAATTCCTGTTACATACAGAAGCAGACTACAACCAATTTGGAGAAGAAACCAGTCTATCAACGAGGTTTGTCTGCAACGATGGACTTGGAACCATCGTAGTTGCGCAACTGACCACCGTCTTCCGTCGTCATGCGACTCACGAACGAGATGCAATGTGCAACAGATTCAGACGCCGTCATTGGTGCGATGCCGAAATCGTCCATGTCCGTTTGTGCACCCCCTGGAGAAAGCGACACAAAGACCAATCCTTGATCCTTAAATCTACCCGATTTTGGTCAGAAAAGATAGACTGACGGATCGAATCATGACTCGCTCAAGGTGAAAGTTGAGCGTTGCGGTTGCCAGTGCCGCCTTGCTGGCAGAGTAACTCGCCAACTGCACCGCCAATTCTTCGTGTTTCGCTCGATCGGCGCCGAGAGAAGATAGGTTGACCACCTTTTTCTCACTTCCGGAGAGGAGTTGTGGAATGAGGGCGTTGGTGAAGAACACCGGCCCGAAGAGGTTCACCCGGAACGTTTCATCCCACTCTGCGAGGGTCGACTTAGATGGCCCATCGACGAAGCTTCGGCCGGACCCAAGCATGATGGCGGCATTATTGATTAGAATGTCGACGCGCCCGCCGCTCAGCTGTTCAACGGACTTTGCAACGTCCTACACAAGCCCCTCAGAGCGTGACTCAAACGACAGGAGATGATTGTAGAATAACTCACTCCGAAGGTTTCCGCTTTGCCCATGTCAGCTTCGACAACTGCAACTCTCTCCTCGTCGACTATTTCGAGGAGTTTAAGAGCTGTCTTGAGTGAGCGAACTATGGCTATGACGAACGTGTTTGGCACGTCTCGATACTGGCGAACCCACTCCAGCTGCGTAGCGTTCTCAGAGGCGAGACAGCTTGATTGAGAGACTTGGCCTACCCCGAGTCCTCTAGACGCCCCGGTGACCACGATGACGCGTCGAGCTTTGGCGGATGTAGCTATAGCGCTCATATCTCAAATCCTGGATAAGTGAGCAAGGAGCAAGGCTCTACATAAAGACGTGTGGAATCCAGTCGTCGCTATCGTTCCATAACTGAACTGCAATCTCCACGGGAATACTTGATTGGCGCGAAGCGGCTCCGAGTATCGCCCCGTTAGAAGTACGAAGTAGGCAATATTGTTGTCATACCCGCGTGGACCTATGCCAGATTGTGAATTCGGTGATGTTCCACAAGGTGTGTCCAAAGTTCTACGCTAGCTATACGGAGATTACACGGCACCAAGAGTAATCCTTCATTTTGGAATTTGATAGATGAAACAAGTTGTCAGGGATAGAAGTGTCGGAAATGAATCAACCCAGATGTAGACTAGCATCGAAGAAAGCGTGAGAAGACCCGAGTAACATCAATGCTTTCACCACCAACCGAAATGCGAAACACAACCCTAAAAGTTGTCACGACCCCGCTCCTCTGTCCACAACTTTCGCCAACTCTCAGGACCCCCGAATACATCGATCTTTTGACAGGCGGGAGTGAGATCGACATGAAGCTCTGGCCATAAGGGTTCCCAGGGCCAAAGAGGAAGCGCGCAAACGCTCTGGTGTGGTTCTGTCAGAAAGAGAAATCGAGAGTACCTGGCAAAACAAACTTACGTCGGGTCCGCAGACATCTTCGCAGCGAATGTCCGTCGGCCAGTCTAGGTACCTGGAAAGGGTTGTGATCCGTTCGAGCCATGCCCTAAATGCCTCGCTAATAGGCACCGTATCTGAGTAGGAGAAGTCGTAACTCTCTGCGAAGATTGTTCCAAAGTCAAGGCATGTTCTTCCTTGGACGGCCTCGATGCTCTGCTTCAGTAGCATTTCCTGACTTGTCATCGCGTCTAAAGGCATAGCCTTCGTATATCGGAATGCACAACGATCGAGTCCGGATTCGTGAGGGTATGTCGGGGAAGTAGAAAAGACCAAGTCCTTGCCTGTTACGTTTGCCGAGGTGGTGTCCATGTATGGCATCAGCGGGGAATACGTCAGAAGCTGGATCTCTTCCAATGCGCGTGTGGTGTTGATGGAAGAATAGGAGCGGGATACAAGGTCGGAGAGAACATGACGAACGTGAGCTATTCGGTGGGCCCAATTTTCGACGATGAGACGAGCGACAGAGCCCACTCCGTAACCACGTCTGACAACGTCCTCCATCTCCGACCGCACAGACAATGCGTCTTCCTTCGATATGGTGGTCCATATACGATGCTGAACCATTTTCAATCCCAGTCGAGATTCGGAAAGACTCGCGAGTCGGGGGTTGTAGTACGTGACCATGCCAGCGGGGTGCAAGGTCAGGAAAGGTAATGCGGCCATGTTGTACGTGGTGTACATCCTGGCCCATTCGTGAAAAGATGATAATGAGAAAAAAGGAAACGGTAAGATGCGTGAGGCGTCCGGAGTTCCTGGATCCAAGTACAAGGAGTTGAGGGTTGAGTGACGAGGGGGCGTAACATTCAAGTGATTGACAAGTTCAATGGCACTCGAATTGAAATCACACCAAATCAACTCGCTGAGTAAGGGTCGTTGAGTATGTGAAGAATTAGGTACAAGGAGACTCACAAGCCTGTATTCATCCGGATGAAGCCGTCGACGTCGTAGGTTTTTGCCCACTCGCAGAGCCTTCTGGCTCGTTCGAACTCTTCGACCAGACCCCCACATGCAGGTCGATCATTCCCAGTGTCTCGCTGTCCTGCACCGTATATGAACGCTGCAACATTGTCCAGGAAACCGACATCTAACTTGGTGGGAAACGCTGATAAACCATCGAAAACAAGGGCTCGAAGTGGACGAGTAGCTCGGTAGATGAGCATGTAGGTCGGCTGTCCAGACGGTGCCATCTGAGGAAGGCTAAACCCTACTTCGGGAGAAAAACCGAACCAGTCTGGCGACGATGGCAGTTGTGCATCAGGCCGAGCATGGTAGAGCAGTGTCTGAGACGCGACTGAAACGGGGACGATTGAGTGTCCCGTCGGATGAAGTGTGTTTGGCCATTGCTTCAACAGACCAAACAGCGAGTTGAACACAAACGGCGACGTGTCCGCGCTGTTAGCTTGGTCCCCTACGGTGGTGAATGGAAACTGACGAAATGCAAAGCAGAAGTGAAGAAAAAGCAAGAAACAACAGCCAGCGGAATGCCTGAACATCATGGCCCACGGGTCACCAGGTAGGTTAGATGAAAAAACGAAGACCCGAGATAACGCTCAACTCAGTGACGCCTGGGTATCACAGGGCCAAACCTGAAACTTCTTGAACCCGTGCAACATATGGAGGTTTTAGTACTGATCGGATCTGCCAGGTCACTTCTCTCAGCTTAATGGGATAGCCCACTCGGCGTTTGCTACCACGAATGTATACGATAAAAGCAGCAATGGTCCTTTCCTAGGTTTCATCTCCTCCACAGGTCTTGCAGTAAACTCTTTCGAGATGTCTCTCCCTACCTTGCACGAGCTTAATTCCCAAGTTCCACCTGACATCTCGCAAGAAGAGATTTTGAACGTAACAACGCGTTGGATCCAGAAATTTCAAGATTCATGTCAGTCCAATCCTTGTCGAGTCGTCGACCTGTTGTTACCAGATCACCCCGAACGTCCCCCGTTCTGGCGGGATATTCTGGCTTTAACATGGAACTTCCGCACTTTCGCCGGTGGGGAAACCATCTCCAAGTTCCTTCAAGACCAGGCATTGGTGTTGCGCCAGGTCTCTGACTGCAAGCTATTGACGAAGCATGTTGCGTTGCAGCGACCATGGCCCGATATCGCATGGATTCAGGCCGTCTTCACCTTTTCAACCAACCTGGCACACTGTATGGCGGTAGTTCGCCTCATGCCTCTGTCAGATAACTCATGGAAGGCCCACACCCTGTTCACCAATATGCAAGTATGTAGCTCAACAGCCTCTCCTTTGTCAGATGTTCATACTACTCCAGGACATTAAACAGTACCCGGAAATGATTGGCAGCTATCGTGATTCACGCCCTACTCATGGCGACTGGACTACACGCCAGGCCAAGGAATCCTCATTTGACGACACCACTCCCGAAGTGATCGTCGTCGGGGCGGGCCATAGGTAATTTGTGGTGGTGCCAAATTCAGTTGTATCCAATGTTCATGTCAATCAGTGGACTGTCCGCCGCAGCGCGCCTCAAGTACATCGGTATAAATGCCCTCGTTGTGGAGAAGAATGAAAGGATTGGGGATAACTGGAGGAATCGCTATGATTCACTCTGTTTACATGACTCCGTTTGTGCGGACACCGCCCTTCATTCTAACCAAAAATCACTGACCTTGCTTGTATGCAGGGATGGATCACCTTCCTTATCTCTCGTACGTCGTCTGTGAATTCAACACGCACCGCTAACAAGACTCGTCAGCTTCCCCCCCACCTGGCCAGTTTTCACCCCAGCCTCGAAACTAGCTGCCTGGCTGGAATCTTATGCTCAAAACCTCGACCTCAATGTATGGACTTCAAGCAACGTCATCTCTGCTTGTCCTTCAGGCATAAATGATGAGAATGGGTGGAACGTCGTGATTCGATGCCCGGGAGGCGCCATTCGCGAGTTCAAGAATGTTCAGCATCTTGTCTTGGCCACTGGACTGGGCGGCGGCAATTGGAATTACCCCAAAATCTCTGGAATGGCAAGTCACTGCAATTTGCTACTTGATCTGCTGTTCATGTCTCGACGCTAGGATACGTTCTCCGGAAAGATAATGCATTCCATGCAGTACCGAAACGCAATGGAACATCACTCAAAACGAGTTTTCATCATTGGTAGTGCCACATCAGCGCATGACATTGCCGCTGACCATTGCGCACAAGGAATAGGTTAGTCCGCTGATCAATCAAATTCTGCCGACATACTGACGATCATCTTAGACGTAACAATCTTTCAGCGTAGCCCCGTATATGTCATGACCAGTGCCGCGAAGAACGCCATGACGTCCGGAGTCTACTGTGAAGATGGACCTCCTTTGGAGGTCGCAGACTGCGTAAACGCCTCGTTTCCCAATCTATTCATGGCGGGCGAATTTGGCAAGAGAACGACTGCTACGCTAGCAGAAATGGACAAGTTGGTCGTCTGTCTCTTTCTTTACTCGAGTTCACACTTTCTCAGGGATACGCTCGACGGACTCGACGGAGTCGGATTCCAACGTGACCTAGGGATCAATGATACCGGTCTCATTCTTCTGGCCTGGAAGCGGTACGAGAACCCTACTATCCGAGTCATGATCTTGCTGACTTTTGTGGTTAACAGTGCGGGTGGATACTACATAGGTATGCCATGGCGAGGGTGGTGTATACTACGCCCTCATGACCACCGTTCCAGATTCTGGCGCCAGTAAACTCATCGCCGACGGACGTATCAAAATCAAGAACGGTACCACGATCTCCAGGATCACCGAGACTGGTATCGCTTTCGAAGATGGTACCGAAACAAAAGCTGATGTGATCATCTTCGCCACTGGGTTAGTCTTCTACTTCTCCGCTTGGTTTATCCCCTTTAACGCCCCTGCTCAGTTTGGGAGATGCACGCGACACCGTGCGTGAGCTCTGCGGAGATGCCGTCGCATCACGATGCACTCCTATATGGGGTTTGGACGAAGAAGGGGAGTTGAATGGCTGTTGGAAGGAATTCGGCGTACCACGCTTGTGGTACATCTCTGGTGCGAAGTGTTCACGTCCCTCGGAAATAGTATTGCTGAGGTGAAACCAATTTCCTGCAGGTGGGTTTGGCCAGTGTAGGTTTCACTCCAAGCACGTTGCTCTACGTGAGTCTAGATTGATCCATCTGGGGATTGAACGCTGACTCCTAGGCAAAGAAATCAAAGCAATGCAGGTGGGGATACATGGTCCCCGCTACACAGGCTAATACATAGCCATCTTACCACACACAAACCTGTGATACTGAAAGCCATCGTGGAGAGGACAATTCGCCCGGACTTATGGGCTGTCGTTCATTTCTTGTGTGTAAACGCCGTAGAGTAAAAATATAGCAATATGCAGTATCCGCCTCTTTCAACGGTATACAGCGACGGCAAAGTGCAAGGCAATGAAAACGTTTGCAGGGAAAGCGTCGTTCTGTGAACATATGTCGTTGGCCGTCCGCACAGTAAACTCGCGAGTGTACAGATGTTCATCTTGTCAGAACCAAGCCAACATTGTGGAATAGAGCTCCATCATCAAAAGAAGCCGTAGTCGCACCAGACTCTGACAAGCAACATGAAAGAACGATGTATTCATGCACAGATACAAAACTAACAATACCATGCGCCTCGAAGTGCAACCACACACTAATCATCCTTCAGACCCAATTCCTCAGCCTTGATATGAAGAGCCTGATTCGTTGACCCGTTACAAACAAGCTAAGGCAATCGGATGAAAGTCGGACTGACCAGCTGTTTGGAACGAAATCTTGAATCAGCGAAATTACCAGCGGCGTACCAGAGCTGTGAATGAGTATGAGATTTGAAGAGCTGTTAGATTTGACGTGAGTTACCGCGGGATAGCCAGTTGGGCGATACGCTCCACAAATCTCGTCCTCCTCATCAAGACCCCATATCTCCTTGGTGGACTCTATTACCTCTGGGTCAAAGATATCCTTTATGCAATCCTTCCAGCTCGTGTATCCGGTTCTGCAAAGAGGGGATCAACGTCCGTGTCTCGAGTATTCGGCGAATCAGACTGACGCAAATATCACCGCATCCGCTTGCAATTCGAATCCGTCGTTGAACACTATACCTGATTCTGTGAATGAAACCGGTTCCACACCCTGCCGGACGGTGACCTTGCCTGACGCGATAAGCTTGGCGCAACCAACATCAAGCCCTGTGAAAAGAACACGAGAATGAACACGTTCCAGGCTGAACTCCGAGAAATGCGCTTACAATGGCCACCGCCCCGTGAAAAGTATACGATCTCTGGGCCAGAGCGATCCTCACCAAAAGAGTGTTGGAAGCCAGCCTTTCGCAATCCCTCTAGCATTTCCTTGTCGGCAGCTATCGCTTGGTCAGCGTTAGCTCGAGCAATCACCCTCGCCATCGCAATTGGCGTTGCAGCCCTTTTGAAGTCCGATATTTCGACTGGGCGATCATCAGGGTAGACTCGAGAGAGAGATTTGGTACTTTCTCTGGCAGAGATAACACAAGTCTTCGATCTCTGAACCATGGTGACCGATGCCGCTCCGCGGAACGAGAGTTCCTGACAGATGTCAGCTGATGAATTTCCTGCGCCTACCACCACAACCCGTAATCCAGCGAACTTTTGGCCACCGGGAAATTGGCTTGTGTGGAGGACTTGCCCGCGGAAGTTCTCCATGCATGGGATGCCTGGGATGTGTGGGAAGCCATGTAGGCCAGTGGCGACGACTACATGTTTGGGACACACGATGACCTTGGTACCATCCCGATCGATCTGAATCGTCCATCGTTTCTCCTGTGAATCATACGCCGCCTTTGGAAGAACTTGACTGTTAGTCCACACAACCAAGTCTTGAGTCTTGGCATAGTGTTCGAGCCAGTCTGCGACTTTATCCCGGGGAATGTACAGCGGAAAATTGCTCGGGAATGATTGGTAAAGGGCTGAAACGAGGCATCCCAGCGTTCGCGACACGTAAGGAGAAGCCAGAACACCTACTAGTACTGTAATATTTCGGAGTGTGGAGAGTTAACGAAGGATAGCGTTTTCTCCAGCTGTCACCTGGTGCACGAGATTGAGATAGCCGGACATTTGAATCGGGAAGAAGCCTACCGATTCTTCCACTTTTTTCTACAACCAAGGCCGAGATATCCATCTGCTTGAACCGTGCTGCGACGTGCAAACCACACTGTCCGCCTCCGACTAGTAGGGTGGTTTTAGCGAGAAACAGAGACTGCTCGGTGGATACTGACTTATAAGGACTTGTGGGTCATTTTCCACCTTAGATCGCCTCTCCTCGAAAACCCTGTCAAATGAAGAGGTTCAGGATGCACGCACACCATTCACTTAACGACAGACTCACTCATTCCAGGTGATCGTGTGTCCTCCATATATTCCGCTTTCGGCCCCAGACTCCTCGTGTCCTTTCAGATCTTCCATCATGACAAACACGGACAGTGCCTTCGTTTCAGCGAAGTTCGTAGGCAACAATCGAGCTGATCCTCGTCCGAACGCGATTGGCGTCTCGAACCGGAACGAGAACTCTATTCCTTTTCCAAGCGGTAAAGTGAAGGGAGATGGGCACAGTGCTGGCGTTTCATCCAAGGTAACGTTGGTAATCTTTGCAGACGCTAGATTCTCCTCCAGGTATTCAGCAATTTTTCCGTGACCACGAAGAGTCCGGTTGTCCCATGTGAAGACAAGTATGTCTCTGAACCACCCGTTATGCTTGAATAGCTTGGTAGCGAAGTTGCGAGCATCCCCCGAGGCGGTGATTTCAGCGAACTCCTTCAGCCAAGTATGCGCGATAGCCCTCGCGTCAACGGGGACAGGAGTAGTCGACTTTAACGCGGCGGCCGTCGCTATCAGTCCATTGGCATCGGAAGGCGACTGAACGCCAGCGGCAACGCCATTTCCCTATACCACCATATTAGTGAGTGAACATGTACCGGGGAACATCTCGTACTTACATTGGGTAGGTGAGCTAGCCCATATGCAATAGCGGATTCGATACAAGAAGCTTGTTCTGAAGAGAGGCGTATTTCCAGCCCCTTGATGGTTGCGAACAACTGCTCGATGTTCGGTCCCCTGATCACAGGGAAAACATGAGGAACTTTGTGGAGTATATACGCAACAGCAACTAGGTGGTGGGGTGTTAAAACAAGCACCAGAATGCATGGCTAGACATACCCGCCGAGATACACTCAACGCCAACTTCTTTCGCGACCTTTTCCAGGACACGGTGTATTCTCGTCTCGATCGAGTTCTTCTCCCAGGCTGGAGGATTCCTTTTGCCAAAGTCGCGGCAAGGTTCACCTTCTGCATCCCCAGGTCGTTCCGTTGGAGTGGCGACGCTAAGAGCAATCGCCATGCCTTGCCAAGATGAAATTTGATACTTGACCATAGAAGAGAAAAAAAAAAAGACGCATAACTGACCTTCGACCCGCGCCATCGGAACGATGTCGCGTACAAAAGTACGGTCCATGATATTCCAGCTTCCTCGATACATTAGGAACGGAGTCTTGCCATGGGCGCGGGCGTACATGTTCGCCTTGGAACAAATCCAGGCAGGGGAGTTGCTTAGACCCTTCCAACAGATGAGAACAAGAACAAAGGATTATATGGGGAATCAGCACCAGATAAAGGACCTTTCCAGCGGCCACAAGACTATGCAGGGCGTTCATCACCTACGAAGCAATGACACGTCAGCAACAAAAGCTAGAAAAAAATATGGAGCGAACCAACCGGAGCGCTCCATTCCCAGGAGTCTACATAAAGGACATCCACGTAGGATGTTCGTAGGTTCTTCAGACTTGCTTCAAGACTACATGTACGGTATGGCAGGTTCAACTTCTGACGGCAATTAAGAGGCTTACCTTAGAACTATCGACTTAACATTGTTTCCACTGAAGTCGTAAGTTTGGCGCTTTGAATTTGTGCTGTACTACCGTGACATCCAATCAATAGTAGTAGCTGGCCGTGGTAAACCGTCAAACTTACCTTTGTGGCGATGACAAGTTGGTCGCGAATGTGTCTCTGCTCTGCCCATTCACCGATCCATTCTTCGGATAACCCGCCCTCGCTGTTGATTTGCATCAATTTTTACTCGAAAAACCTATGGAAGAGTAACGCAACGTGTTGTGGGCAGTGTCAATAAAATTCCCGCCTGCTTCATGGAAGGTGTCCAACAGCGCAAACGCGGCTTCTTTGTTGATTGTATCCGCTTTACCGTCCTGACATCCCCAGTCGGTCGCATTTCCCAACTGAAGGGGGGACACATAGAGCCCTGCGCCAGGCGCAAGTACGCGGTGTTGAGCTAGTCCTGACAGGGTGACGACAGTGCACATCTGAACGGAAGGTTGGAACCCAACTCAGAGCGCTGCATCTCCGGACTCTGATATACGGTGAATGCAATCCCAAGAGCAAGCTTCCATGTGGACGCGGAGTTAGTTGCGTCAATCATTTTGGGTGAACTGACGGCGATCTAAAACGCAGGGCTTCAACCTCGTTAACTCCATCAAGGATCATCCTGTTTCATCGAACAACAGATGAAAAACGCCTGAGAGCTCCCTCGTGTCCCCGGTCGTATTTTATAATGGCTATCCTCATCATCTTGGATTCACAGCCACGTAGACCCCGTTGTCCTTGAGGAAACGTTATCCATTACCTCCCTGCAAATCCTCCGATTCCTCAAGGCTCAGAAAACGCTGCATGGTACCGACGCGTTCCCACGTCTTCCGGCCAGAACAGTTTCACATCAGACAGGCAAATTAACAAGGATGTCATTAGTCCCCGGCAGCTGGTCTTTGGAATACGAGAGAAGAATTCTCCTGCGTTATTCAAGCTGTCCAATTGATGTCATTAAAGCCTGGAGCTGTTTTGCAACGTCCGAGGGGGATGTTCCAATAACCGTCTATTTTTGTTCCAGTGAAGTAGACAGCGTGTTCAAGTCTGTTTTTCAAGCACAATTAATGAAGGCGTTGGACAATGGAAGCAATTCTACACTCTGCTTGGCTTTGCATGACTCGCGGTGGCGTATACTGTAAATTGTAGGCCCTGCAAAACCATGTACAGTTGCCGAGCTACCTTGCACAGACGAGGACTCTAACATTCACCTTAGTTCCTCAATACTGGTGAGTCCAACATCATCTGGATCCCATGGTGGTTTGTGAAACTTGATGGTTGTGAAACCACATCACATACGGAAGCGTGTTCCTCTTGTTATCCGTTTTCATCTATCTCGTAACATGGGAACCGATAACGATATCGGCAGATCTGAGTTCCGGGTCCGTGCGCCATTATATAGCAGCGGGTGAGGACGCACTTCTCCTTTCCAAGATGCCCCCTCATACTTCCCCGAACTCAGGTAAACTCTTATCATGTTAGATTCTGCTTAGTTGACTATCTTATCACCTGAGCAGCACCGATGAGCGCCCAGATCGATGCTGCTGCTGTCAGCGGGAGAATACACATCGCACTGTCGGTAGACTCGGCATATGCTATGCCAGCCGCAGTGGTTCTACACGGCATTGCAGAAAACGTCCAAGGTCCTGTCTCGGTATACGTCTACAGCTGCGGCCTCCTCGAGGAGGAAAAGAAGAAGATAGAGGCGTCCGTGCCCGAGCGCCCTGATCTTACCCTTCGCTTCATGGCGCTGCCTGAAGATGGTCTGGGGAACAAGTTGGGCTCAGCTTGGGCGAGGATAGATATGATGAAGACCCTGCCTCTCGATCGCGTTCTCTACTTAGATGCGGACATTCTCGTGCGCAAAGACCTCAGAGAGCTGTGGAACACCGACCTCAAAGGCCACGCCCTTGGCGTCGTACCGGATCCATTCATGCCAACAGGACACGACTTTGTCCGACACCCTCGGGGACAATTCTTCAATTCAGGCGTACTGCTCATCGACCTCGTGCAAGTTCGGCCGACTATTCCGGCGCTCGAAAAGCTCTGTTGCAGGACCAAAGGAACCACCCTCTTCCGTGATCAAGACCCACTCAATATTCACTTTAGAGGTCATACCGCGCCATTGAGCGACAAATGGAACGCAATCGGATATGGAGGGGCACTAACTGATGAGGAGACGAAGAGGCGTTTCTCGGAGGAGGCGATGGACCCAGCCATCGTCCATTTCGTCGGACCACCCCACCCGTCAGCAATGTACGTATTGAGTTTCCGCGAATATCACCCATGCAATACCAAGCCGTGGGGCTACGTTGGTGCGCTTGGCCACCCGTACGCAGAAGAATGGTGGGACACGTTGGAGAAAACTGCTTGGAAGGGCTATAGGAAGTCTGCTGAATACAAGGAGGTGTGCGAAAGGGAAAAGATGAAGGCGTGGAGGCTGACGCAGGAGGAATTCGAGAGGCGCATAAAGTCAAAGATTTAAAAGATTAAATACGCGGATCGGGCAATATGCTCGTACAATGTAGATAAAATAGAGAACGTACGCGAGGAATGTAATGGACGCGCGCATGGCGCGCGTCGGCGATTTGGTCGGTCCGATGACGACGAGGCTGCGCGCGCGGTTGCTAATTCCAACATTGACCCACCCAGCAGTACATACCCTCAGGTCTCAGAAACTAGAATGTAACTTTTCAGCAGGGGGAACGCCTTGCTGAGACCTTTCCAACCTGCGAGTCGTGGCCTACTAGAGCTCCATGCCGCGCATGCTTCACAGTGAGTTACGAAGGTTACTGCGTGCTCATTTTACGCGGGCCTTCAATTATGAGTGGCCCTAACTTAGAGTAATCGACAGTAACTAAACATCCCTAGCGGCAGACTGAATGTGACAGTCACGGTGTAGCCAATCAGCTGCATCAACGACAAGACATCAAATGCCACAGGACACGCGTCAAATAGGCTTCATGGTCGATGATGAATCGCTCACCTTTCCATGCCTCTGTACTCTTCTTCACAGGCATCGTCAGTAAGTGTTCGCCTTCTTCTGATCTTTGCACTTTGAATATCTTGATCGCATCTTCGAAACTACATAGTCTAGTAAAGTTGGACACAATAACATCGTGTCAAACCAAGCACCCGAAAACGAACATGATAGGAGGATCTCTTTCACGAACAGTAACAACAAGATTGGGAGAGTAACGACCTACTTGTCTGCGGTATACCTGAAAGCAAACTAGTATGCGGCACAACGTGTCGCTCGCGATGGTGTACAGAGTATGTGTCTGTAATACAAGTTGCTTCAAAAAGGACCACGCCAATCACTGGCCAATCACCACCAAATTTTCTACACGGTCCCTGGCTATGACACAGCGATCAGAGAACGCAGCCGTGCACACCTTGTGCCAAGTGCCATCCTTGTTCTGCGTCACCACGATCCCGTAATGGAACGACCTGCTGGCCTTGGATCTGCACACGAACACGGTGACCTGTTTGCCAAACAGTGTCTCGTCTCCGAGTCTATTGGCAGGAAGACCGCCCGGTCCACTGTTGGCAGGCGGTTTGTCAAGGATAGCCGAAATCTCCTTCCCAACGTCCACCTTGGCAGCCTCGAGAAACGGTTTGACCATGTCCCGGTTCGCCGCCAAGCTTCTCTCAGCCCTCCCAATGACATCCGCATACTCCGCAGATGGCTTCAGCTTCACCTCGTAAAAGTCATCCTTGAGCTTAAAATGCTCGGCGAGAGCGGCGATAGAGGGCCAAGCCTGAACCTGCGTCCTCACGCCACCTTCTTTGGTCTTCTCTGGCTTCGTGATCAAAACTTCCCAGAGTCGTGCATTATAAAAAATGGTCTGAGCGCGGGGTGGCTTGCCAAGGACGGTGACGAGCGCGTCCGTTGCTGGGTGATAGATATCTTTCTCGTACGACGGATGTTCCATGGGTTCATCAAGCCTGACCATTCCAGACCATTGAACGGTATCATGGACTCCGTCCGCGGGAGGAAGCGTGTTGAATGTGAGGGTGTCAAGAACGTCGTTTGGCGACATGAATACCATGAGATCTAGTAGCGTCTGTGGGAGACTGAGTCTGTAATCCACTGGGAGTTTACGGAGTGGTTCAGGAAGGAGGCCAAGCATGCCATAAACCTTGTCGGAGAGCCTGCGACAACCGCGCTTGCTAGTCTGCATCAGCGAGCGCTGCACATTGAACTTCGACAAGGGCGAAAGCGCATTGAGTACATCGTGAGAATGGACGTAGGAAACGTTTGGGTCGAGGACAAAATTGGAGAGGGAGTCAATGAGACAGGGGATGTGAGGTACGGGGACGTCATCAAAAGACGGAAATAGACTTGGTCTCGAGATAAGACCTCTTCTCCGGAGACGAAGAACAGTTTCTTAGGCAGTTGGAGCTCCTGGAAGGTCCACACCCGCTGGAACCAATCGCACACCCAAGCCTTTTGACCGTCATCGTATGTGGAAACGATCTCCACGAATTGGTTGTTGGTCGTCAGCGTCCCGAAGGCGACGGAGCCAGCGCTCTGTGAATACACGGTCCCCATGAATGGGATCTGTACTCTCTTTTCACTATCCTCCCTCTCCTCGTTGTCTTCTTGATTAATGCAAGCGCTATCAAACCACACATATTTTGCATTGTATGGTTTAATGACCTGAAGAGTCTTCTTGAACACGAGCTCGAACCGCTCTATGGTCGAGAACGAATCTGATTTCCAAGAAATCCCATCCAGGGGGAGTGTGATCTTTGGCTCTTCGAATGGCTTGTCCCAGATGTGGGAGATCGTCCAGATATCGTCCCACGGTAGGGTGGCAACATCGTGCCAGTCTACTTTTCGTGTTTCCACGTCAATTAGGCGAATCTTTTCAGGCGCCATCTATGACCGCCGACGAATTGGGTTCCGGTCTGAGTAAATATGTGCGGTGGAATGACTACTTAGCAATGACACACCTTCTGCAAATAAGGGAACAGGGGATCGTCGGTGGAAGACGACGACAATATGTGCGCCGGATCCAGGAGGCAGGAGCAGGATCGAAGAGGGAAGGGATTGGTGATGGCGGCCCGATGAATGAGTGCGACATATAAGCTCGCAGTTAGGTGGGATCAAGGGCACTTGTGCTCTAAACAGGCAGGATCGCAGGCCCAGTAGAACTCTGTTTGACAAATAGGAATGATTCTATACGGGGCAACCATGTACGTGGCATACTTGCCGTTTTCGTTGCTGTACACCAAATAAGAAGAGTCACTACTCACCCGAACTCAGGAGATAGAAGCATACCAGAAGCAAAACAATAGCTTTCATTAGTGTCTTGGCTTGCGAACAATCACCAAGTGATAACGTGATGGATGCGTGTCTGCCAGCGGGACGTAAGCAGCGGAAGAGAAGCGCTGCTTTGCCCGTTATTTTAGATTGGGCTGCGTGTGAGTTAATGGTCTACTTCTCCACAGCTCGAGGAACACCTCTACGATACTACTTAACGATAACATACCTTTTGCAGCAGACTGGGACAAACTACAAAGAAGGGAATAAGGGATTGTTGGTAGAAGACGGTGACAATGTGCGTGTACGAGAGACGAGAGAAACGTCAGGCAAATGAGATGAAGGAGTGAAGATAATAGATTGGTGGTGATGGCGAACCGACGAACGAGCGCGAGGTACAAAGCTCGCGATTGGGTGAGGCCAAGAGCACTTGCACTCTAAACAGGCAGGACTGCAGCCCCAGCAGAGCTCTGTTTGACAGATGGAAATGGTTCCATATGGGGCAGCCATGTATGTGGCATACTTGCGGTCACTGAATAAGCTGAGTTGCTACTTCCCCGAACTCAAGAGATAGAAGCATACCGGGAGCAAAACGATGGCTTCTCTCATCAGTGTCTTGGCTTGCGAAAATTCACTAATGGATGATGGATACATGTCTGCTAGCGAGGCATGACTAGCGGAAGCGAAGCATTGCTTTGCCCAACGGTGGTGGTCATCGTATTGGTGATCACTCTTCGGGTGAGGGGATGAGATGAGAAAGGTTTTGTA
>JBBPMA010000130.1:9480-45350 GCA_038090075.1 Xanthoconium purpureum
CAAAATATTTCTTTTTGTACGTTTTTTAGAGTGTCAAAGGTCTTTGTGATTATACATGAGGGACGGAGACAATAAGTGTTTGGCATTTTTAGTTTGCTAGACTATTGGTACCAGACAACTTTAGAATAATAACAGGGTACACATCACTCACTTGAGGGGGAGTGTAAGAATTTATTCCACATATGGTAAATACTGATTACATAAGCAGTACCTACATCGCACCATAGTTACCTTTAGTTTACTTAGTGACTTACTGAGTATTCTACACAAACTTCCATCACTATCATTTGCAAGGAATGGTTGAAGCTTGGGTACAGTGAAGGCATCAACTACTTACAGGGTGTTGCTGTCCACAAGGGGTGATGGCAGCCTTCGTGATTAAATCTTAGTACTTTCACATACTTTTGAGTATTTCCTATTAGATTTCAATACAGTACTTTGGAGTACAATACGGTTGGAGGCTCAGCCATTATGATACAATACAATATATTATGCTGTTAAATTTTACTTAATTGTATTTGGCCAGCCCTACTACATACATATCTTTCACCTTTGTAAGATAACCTGGGCTGTACTAGCAGGCTCCTTCCCATCCAGACATTCCAGCACAGATTCCAGCCCCTCACCAGCACCATCCACGGGCAGGATTTGATGCAGATGAGCAATACTAATGTATTCTTTGCTAACATTTTGATTGTGACTTGTCTTCTGTGGTCATGGTGTGTTGCTTGCGAGGTGCTTTTACAGCCAAATGACAAAATCAAACCTTCTCTATTTGCAGCACTGCTGAAGCAAGGCTTCTTCAAAACACTGTGTTTTGAGAGAATCAAATTGTACGATGCTCCCACAAAAGGTGGATTCCAGCTTTGGTCATTTTTCTCAACAGCCCACAAGTCAGTGATGTTCTGGATCAAAGTTCTATACACAGAGAATCACTCTCAGGCTACAAAGTGATGTAATGCATGAACAAAGCAGTCAGATGTTCTATAAGCCCTCCTGGCCTAGCTCCATGCAACTATGAAACCCACCATGATGCCCACTGACCGAACACTGCAGCAGTTTCAATGGCATGAGGTTGGACTCAGGGCCTCTTGGATGTTCCATTGGATCACCTTCATTGTCCAATTCTTGAATTGAGGATAACTCACAGCTGCTGTAACTCAGATAATGTTACAGACCTCAACAGGGGTAAATGTATTGGTCACAGAACATTAGTATGTTGTAACACAATTGATGGCTGCAAAGTTCTGAAACACACATAATACCTAGGGAGGGGAAGAAAAAAATCCATAGCTACCAGGCAGGTTTTCTCTTCATTTGTCTTTACCACTCATTCTCTAGAACATCCACGCACCTCATGGCCAATGCAGTTGTGTCTCATTATTTCACTGGTAATCTGTCACTTTGGCCAGAATATTTTGCTGAAGAGGTGGCAGGCAGACATCAGGTGATTAGCTCTAGAACTCACTGACAATCAGAGATCTCAGTCTGGCTGATATGCTCAGGATCACATATTTGCAGGGAACTCTTATCACCTGCACTCAGAGAACTACTCCACCTTCCAGACAAAAGTATAGAAACTGATCTTTGCACTTGCCCAAGTTTTTGACACAGAGTGTCAACAGTGGCGGCTGGCAAATGATGAATACAGTTGTGTTGATCCTCATGAAACAGTGCTCGTCAAGTTACAGAGAATGTGTCAAAGTCTAGGGTAAGTCAGCCTCTTTTGAACTTGTTAAAACCCCCTCAGCCTTCACATGGGCTCCAGTTGGCTGAGCACAGCATATTGAGAACAAATGACGGACATCAGGAAACCATAGGTGTATCAAATTCATGTCACCATTCACACATATCAGCAAGTTTCGACATTTCAAGGGAACTACAAGTCCAAGGATAATTGTGCCCATCGCCAATTGGACAAGGTGTTCTGAAATTGACGAGGAGCAGTAGCACACGAACTGTCCACATCCTATTTCTCCTCTTTTAGTGGGGTAAAAAGACCCCAGAGGCTTTTGTAGGTCTTGAATGACTAAGTAGGCATTGATGAACTAGGTGCTAAGGAAAGAGAAGATTATTGTTAACCTTCCAGGAGATTCATTTGCACATATAGCTGGACTCAAATAGACTCTTATATGGAACTAGTAGGGAACTAGTAGCACAACTAATCTGATGAAAATTAATTGCATTGTGGACTATTAATTGGGGCTCTGCCTGAATGACACAGAGGCACCCAGTGCACTGCACATGTCCAAATTAAAATAATGGGCATAAAATATTCTATCTGGGGATATTTTCCTTTTTTTGGCATGCAGTTCCCCTGTCCCAGGCCTGTCTGGTTTGCTGAGTGGATATTTTTAATGCCCATTGTCTTAATTTGGACTCCAGTCATTCAAGCAGAGTTCCGATTAGCAGTCCACAGTGCAATTAATTTTCATCAGATTAGTCGTGCTACTAGTTCCCTACTAGTTCCATATAAGAGTCTATTTGAGTCCAGCTTATGAATCGACGGTGAGGTGAACCTAAAGGCAAGGACGCAAACTTGACAAAGCCACTAATTATGTAATATCCTTCCTGTGCCACAAACGGGCATCGCAAGAGGCCGATGAGTTGTGAAAATGACATTCTCGTAGTAAGCGAACAACAGAATACATACATGCTGAATGCCATGCTAAGGATACATACTGAAAGAACGTCCAGTCACAGCGATTCAACGATCAGAACAAAACTCAGCTTCCCGCTCATCTCGATCGGCCGTGCCTGGAGCGACACTCGGATCTTGCGCCGCTCAAACGCGCACTGGTTCCATATCTGGATCAGCGCACGGACCTCTTCCATTGGACACCGAGCGAAGCGTCCGTCGTAGACTCCCCCGAGGACCCGTGAAGGAAAGATGCGGTGGGCGATCAACGGTGCGATGGGCACGCGCGTTCCGACGGCACTGAGACCATCGCGCGAGAGACGCGCTGCGATACCGAGGTCTTCAAGGAACCGGACCCAGTCTGAGCGGGTGATACCGTGTCCCTCGAGTATGTTATGCGGATAGAGTATGGGAAAGCCATCTGCGAGCTTATCGCTGACCGCAGGAATGCGAAAGGGGGGGAAGTCGTAGGATCTGATGCGCAGCGGGGAGGGTACGGAGAAACAAGGTGGGGGTGGATCGAGAGGCCGCCTAGATAGCGACGATGGAAACAATTGGGACGAGAGATCTTCAAAGTGGGGTTCCCATGGTGGAGGATTGTCGAATGGGGGTGGTTCGTGATGAGACTCGGATGTTATAACCACATCAATTATTGTTGGATGCTGCTGCAATAAGAACTTTTTATACGAATCGTGTGCCATGTCTGCGAGAAAAACGTTCAGGTGGCCGCAAAGATGAGATGATGATATATACATACCTGGTGTACATGATGGCGGAAGGCTAAAGTCGACACGTGCGAGTGTGGCTATTTAATTAGCGTTGCAATAAGCGCTTCGGTAGATTCTCCACTCCAAACTTTTTCTTCCGACGAGCACGACGACGACGACGACGACGCTCAGTGCAGGGCAGCGACGATGCGTCCTCTTACGCTCCATATCTCTGCTCTCAGCGACGCCGAATATGATCTCTACACTGCATCGCTCAACAATCTTGCCACAGACTCCGCCGACGACAACACCAAACCTCATGTCCACGACGATGCTCACTACGAGCGGACGTCTGTCGGCGTACGCGAAGTACGGGCTTGGCTTCGCGGCAGATACTCTGACCTCGCCGCGTCCGACATCGATACTGTCAGTCCTTGCGATACACCAATGCGTCCCAATGACCCACACCTCTTCCTCGCAGATCCTCAAACTATTTTGTCCCAACATGCTACCTTCAGACACGCTTACAGGCGGCCAATTCTTTGCTGCGCTTCGGCTCGTTATACACGCCGGGTCGGGGAAGCGGATTGACCGGACACTCGCGTTCGTTCAGGGTGAGTAGCTCTTTCGTCTGCCTCGACTACGACGCTCCTTCTTCGTCTTCTACATGTACACAACACGGCTTACTCATTACAAGCCTACATAGCGTCTCCGAGATCAGTCAAAGCTTCAGACGCCCCGCGACCACTCTCCCCTCCTAAACGAGCCGCCCAAGTACCACCATCACACCCCGACCGCCAGAAACCACTCCCGCTCGCTACTTCGTCCCCAGAGACGAACCCATTCACGCGCAGACCGATGGAACATGGCCCACTACCCGTGCAACCAGCAGATCTCGAACGCCTTCCTCCGCAGCGTACCAACAAGATTAGTCAGAACCCGTTTCTCGCTCGCGACAACGGTGCAGACAAGGCCGTACCACCCGTGAATGTGTCGAGTCAAGGTAAACTCCCCCCGCTACCTCCTCGCAAGCCCATGGTGCTGGCGGGCCCACCCCGTCGACCCTCGGAAGCCCTCCCGGCACCGGTCACGTCAACGGCGAATCTCATAACGCCTTCCGGTCCCCCTCTGATTCCTGTCAAACCAACCCATGTGATGAGCCCTCTCATGAAACAGTCGCTTGAAGCAAGTAAACATGCGCAGTCGATGAAACGCGCTGAAGAGCAGCTCGATCGAGAACGTGTCCTTCAAGTTCTCAAAACCACCTCGTCCAGTTCCTCCGCCAGCAACAACTTCCCCAGCGCGCGCACGCGCAGCCTCAGCCCCTCCAAACAGCCCCAAAAACAGCCGAACGGACACGCTTCTGGCTCTGCATCTGGAGGATCAGACGATGCGACATGCGTTCCGCCTTTGCCACGGCGACGAAAGCCAAGTCTACCCTTGTCGACGTCGAGCTCAGCGTTGTCGTTAGAACAGGTGGCAAGTGCGACACTTGCATCATCGATGGTTGCGTCGTCTAGACCCCCGTTACCCAGCCGACATGTTCCCGCGCTTAGCGTGTCAACCACGACACATTCCGACTACTCTAACCTGCCAGCTGTCACTACCAGCTCAGGCCCGACACGGCCCCCGACCCACCCATACCGCCGACCATCCACGTTAATAGAACCCACAGTGAACGACTCGCAGCCGACCACCCCTTCCTCACCCCGCATTTCACGTTCCAAATCCGTCACGTCCTCATCCTCTGCGCCGCTCCCGCCTCCACCTCCCCGACGGAAACGTCCAGAGAGCATGCAGCTAACGCCCACGTCGGACGCGGGCGAGCTCCCCTCTTTCCCCGTCCCATCCCCGCACGCCCAAATGCACGGACGGACGGGCTCTTTCCAGGGCCTCTCTCGCCACCTTTCGCTCACGCGTGGTCGGGAGCGCGAACCCTCGGACTCGTCGCCAATCGCCAACATCCAGAAGACGCTGAGCAACTTCCAGCTCAAAGCGCAGCCGAAACTCGACGCCGTTCGTTACAAGGCGGAGGCGGGGTTCAGCAAGCGGGGGTATGTGCATCATACGCAGCTGGGAGGGACCCGGTGGCGCGAAGAGGGCGAAGAGGGGTTGATGGCAGACGCGCGGTGGGCTGCTACCAACGTCGATCGGGATCCGGACTCTGGGTCGTCGACGGACGACGAACCGAGTTCGGGCGACGACCAGGGCGCGCGGAGGACGACCAAGACGGCGACGAGCGTCGCTCCACGTCGCGATTTCTTGACGGAATCCGACAATCTGAAGTGGCCCATGGGAGAGGGGTGGAAACCATTGTGATATTACACGGACAGATGGACAGGTTCAGCGTGGTCGATCA
Source organism: Xanthoconium purpureum (assembly GCA_038090075.1). NCBI lineage: Eukaryota > Fungi > Basidiomycota > Agaricomycetes > Boletales > Boletaceae > Xanthoconium > Xanthoconium purpureum. Next base: position 15,185 of record JBBPMA010000130.1, read on the forward strand.
TAGAAAGCAAATAAATAACAGCGGGTCTAGCACAGGTACTTGGGATACTTTTTTTTTGTATTATGCGAGGATGGGTAACAACAAAAAAAGATACCTAGCAAACGTATGGATGTGTACTCCACGATTATAATAGCGCGAACTTGTGTGTAGGATGTTTCATTGTTTGTGGGAGTCCATCACCTCACCTAAATCGTTTGGCTAAACACCCAGCGCATGGAAGCTGTCATCATACTAGGTTGGCTCTTTTGAGATGCGCTCGTATGATCCCATCGCGTACTAAGCCGATTGCCAGAATCAGACTAGCACGAAGAAACACCAAGGACACATCTACATACCAGATAGTAACGTTTGCGCCGTCGTCCGCGTGTCCTGCAAATACATTGAACAACACTGCCCCAGAAATCGGGGGGAAATTGACTCAACGATGACCGACGTAAGATAGATATGACATATCCGCGGTTCCGGAGAGTTGTGTTTGACGGTATCCTTGAATTTCTGACGAAGGTCTAAATAGAAAACAACGTCACAAAGCGTGATTACTCCCATAGACGAACGCACACACATTTCACGACGGACAGGGTATCATTGGGGCGATCCCCGTACGAGGGCAGGTACCGGTTCACCATGATGCCGTTGGCGATTTTGTGTTCCAAGATGTCGATCTTGTTGAGGAAGATGATGAGGGTCGTCCGGCTCAAAAGCTTGGACGAACAGATGGCTTTCCATAGGATGAACGAGTCTTCGAGTCGGTTCACTCTTGGGTCTTCTTGTAACCGCTCGTCGAAGCAGGATATAGGCGCCAAAAAGATAATCGCGTTCACTTGATCGAAGTACGGCAACCACGCGTTACGCTGCGGAATTAGAAGCCGTCAATGACGGTAGCGTAAGATGAGGGGAATAAATAATAACAAGCGCTGTACCTGGGTACGCGAACCGCCAACATCATAAATCCGCCACGTCTGTGCATGCGAATCCCCATCTGGAAAGTAAAGGTGTTCGCGTGGACGTGGAGCAACGAAGGACGTCTGCATACCTTCTCCAACGTTCATCTCGTATTCTTGAATATCTAGCGTACGTAGGCGTGCGCGGACGATATCGTCGTCTGTTGGTTCATAATCACGGGTGGCGAGACGCACTGCGTTATCTAGAAAACTGAGGATCACGCACAACTTAGAAACAGACATGAAATACGGGAAGAAAGTGAGACAGACAAACTGGCAGAGTCTTCTAGACGGACCCCGTGTCTTTGTAGCATTTCGTGAACGAGATGATCCGACCACAGCGTAATTATGTCGTCTTTGCAGCTCGAAATGACCTCGGTGACATCTTGGCTGCTCACGCCGTCATGTTTGATCTGCCTGCGACAGTTCTCTGTACCGTTTATGAGAGACGCCTGCAAGAAGTTTCGCCAGTTGCGAGATCGAACGAAGAATTCGGTGGACGTCCTAGGTGAGAGCTTGGGTGACGTCAGAGGAGAATGCTCTGGCATATCCTCAGCTTTGACTCCAAGAAGTCGTTTCAGGTCGCTCTCGACACCTCGAAGGGGACGGAGTCGCAGTCGGAGTACTTGATGTCCGTCCGTGAAAGGAAGGGCATCGTCGTCATCATCATCATCAAATGCATCTTGCAACGCCTCGAGGATCGTATTCACGGAACGGACGAGATTGAGCTGCAGAACGGTTCTCCAAGAAGCGCGTTCCTGCACCCACTTGTCCCGTGCGAATCGCATTCGGAAGTCTGGGGCGCATTATCAGCACTCAGAAACAAGAGCGAACCAAAGACATGCTACCGACTCTTGAGAGTGGTTGATTTTCCTGTTGATCGAAACAACAAAATTGTCAGTTGTAAATCCGGGGAAAGAACCGAGAAGCCGACCGAGGGGGTCGGGTATACCCCTGGCTACAAGTTGTGACTTACCGCTTTCACTTTGGCCGAGTAACAGGATTTTGACAATGTGTTCCTGTTTCTTGAGAGCGGCTTTCTCTGCACGGAGTTCCTCGTCGATCTGGTCGCTGATTCCCTGGGCTTCGGCTTCGCGCTCTTCTCTCGCGGCCCTCTCTTCTGGGCTCTCGTCGAGCGGCGGCGCTGTGACGACGGCCAATGGGTCTGAGGAGTCAAAGTAAAACACCATTTCCGAAGGTATCAATGGGATGGGAAAATAACTTGAGAAATGGAGGCGAGGATGATAAAAAGGAATGAACAAGTCAAGTAGCATCACCCATCATGACAAGTCACCTAATTAACGTGTCAGCATCCCTGTTTCCCTCGTGCATTTCAGGAATCACTTATTTCCACGGGTTGCCGTACAGAAACCCCAGGTCCATCAGGGATATCGTGCCTTGTGAACCCCCAAGTCCACTGCCCTCTGTATCTAAGCGGATCTGCGAAAAGCCTCGACACTTGCCGAGCACACAAAAAACATGACAACACTCGTGGCCATATTCCAACGGTGGTTGAACGACAGATTTACAAGAACCGTTTCCAATTTACCTCACCCGAGACTAACCAATATTGGCATCAGCAAATATTGTATAGGTTTCTTTTTCAGCCTTTTTCAAGCTTTTCGGTACCCTAATAGTCAAAAAAAAGTGTCATCAGAAAAGCACATCAATGCTTTTTTACATTGCCTCAGAGCATCCTGCAGCATTGTGCTAGCTCGGGAACAGATGATGCTAGCTCACAACAATACCAAGGCGATGCAGACCATGACGGACAATGGCTGGGTGGTGACAATTCTGCAGTAGAGAATGACATAGATTTCATCACCAGCAAGGACACCTCTGTTGCAGAGAAAGATGTCGATCTCTCTCCCCAAAGCTACTTGACCTGTTGTCCGACAGACCCATTGAGGCTCTGCCTGCTGGCAACACCACATTACGAGGCGAGTGTAAGCACGCTGGCTTACCTAGGTCCCTGTTACTAGTACATATACCGTCCGTGATACTGAGAGGCAGTCACTCAGTATTCTGCCTTTTGCTGTAACGGTTACGCGCGGCAGTCGGACTGCTTACAGCGAGTCAGTAGATACTCCAGCAAAAACACTCGACTGGTTGTTTACATTTCCACTTTAATATTTTTAGAATGTCAAAGACTAGTTTTTAACTATGTTAGAAACTTGTCTCAAGGACGTGCAGGGTTGAAACCGGTCAAAAACTCATGAAAGAGTTTTCCACACAGCCTTAGGGCGGTACAGGGCGATGCGATCATTTGGGGTTGTGACCGTGCCCACGTGTGATAGACTCAAGGTTAGGTGATTCGTGAACGTTTGAACCGCCATGAATTCGGTGAAGGAAAAGAGAAAGAATATGATGCATTACAGACCCGAATGAGTAGCGTGAACCATAACACCAGCCATGCGTTAACCAAAGAATATACGGTGAAGATTGCACCGCGTTGCTGTAAACGTCTGTTCACAGCAGGGAATCTAGTTTCGAAAGTACCTCTAACACGCCTGCGATCAACTCGAATCCAAGGTCCTCTTCGCCACTCATCTCTCGTTTTACTTCCTGCACGAGACCGAGCACGCTCTCGCGTCCGCTGGGCAGGGCACTCCCCATACCGATCCTCACCGCCTCTCGCCTCCGACCACTCGGGGTGCCGGGACCCGTGTTACCGCCAAACGGCCAACATGCAAACTCTGCCAATACTTCGTCACATCTTTGAAAAGCAGCCTCGCGGTCCTCGTAGGTTAATCGGCCAAACGCGTTATCGAGAACGCTCGCCGCATAGGCTGCACAGGCAAGGCACACCGCGCGCGTGACTCTGCATTGCGTACCCTCTTTGTCGAGAGCGTTGGGTGAGATAGTAGACGTGGTCGCTGTCAGGAGCGACACGACGCGCGTGATGATGGATTCTTTGGTCCGGACGTCGGCAACGGGGTGAGTGGCCATATCAAAAAGGAGGAAGTTTCGTTTTTCTGTGCGAAGGACACCCTTGTCGACAAGGCCCTTTGCAAGGCGCTCTCGGACTTGCTTCAGTTGGTATCCAATCTTCATGACATTCCATGTTTCCCCTAAGGACGAACAATCGGTAAGTTTTCGTTTTGGTGTGACACGGAGGCTGGGTCGTCGCATAGCAAAGACCTGCTCGTGTCGGTGGTTCGGATGCTTACCACTTAGAAGGTCGATCCAGCTATTTATTGTGAACTTATCTCCCTCTTGGGCTTTCATCATCTTCAGCGTCTCGTCGAGTATCGTCTCCCCTGTATGTCTATCGTCGATGACCTCCACTAGGCGGTCGGGCAGAGGACTTCTCCGCCGATTCGCGTCTTTGACGAGCGCTATCCGGCGACGAAGCGCGAGCTCGATAAGTATGCATCCCCGGAGGGCGTACGAAATGCTGTCATTCCAAAAAGAGAGGTAGCCCTGTCCAACAATCAGCCACGAGAACCAAAGCAACGGAAATAAAACGCCAAAAAAGCAATGTACTCAAACGCATCCGCACCGGGACACCTCGAACACCAGACCGACCGAGCGCTCATGCTGCGGAAGTCGCATCGCACGGATTGTGGGCAAATGAAGTAAAGTGTCATGCTACGTACATGCTTGTCTTTCAGCCCCAAAAGGAGGACTTCTTCCATGAGGGTGAGACGAGGCATTTTGCCGCCATGGCGGCTGTCTTCTTTGTCTTGATCAAGGTCGCGCGGGTCGAATGCAATTTTGTTTCCGCCCTCGAACGCAGAGCCCGCGTGGGTGGCTACTGCACCATTCGATGCTGAACCGTTTGTGTTTCGGCCTTGGCTAACGAGATCATCTCCGGAGACTGAGGAAGAGGAAGCGGTTGCTACGCGTCGTCGAGACAGCCCAGCCGCTGAGTTCATGGTCCAGCAGTTTGCATAAACAGTACGGCGAGTCGGATAATGGGATGAAAAGAGATGCACAAATAAGTAGAAATGATGGTAACAAGTCGTCGAAGACGGTGTAGTGTGCAAACGGCTAACTTGAAGTGTTGAACCTACGTTCGGCGACACTATCACACGCCTGCCAAGCGATGCGCCGCCACCATCCACGACCTCTCTACCAGTTATTATTTTGACTGACAATCATTGCATAGGCGCAAAACTTGGGATACAAGTTACTCGCCTTCATTCCATGATTGAATATTGCACCGCGAGGTGACACGGGTTTCGGCAACCCTGGGTTCACTGCGTAACTCTTCTCTTCAGTTTCGCCTCCATTGATGGTTCAGGCCTGTTCAGGTGTTAACACATCAAAGAAGAGGTATATTTGGCCGCCGCCGTCTCAGTCAGCACTCCTTCCTCACGTCGTACAGCCCATGGCTGCTGGGAACTGAGCTCTTGGCTCTGTTCCTGCTCCTATTCCTCACCTGATCCGCCTCTGGCGGATTGAAGCTATTTTATTATTCACGACGAACTGCTACCCTGCTTGACCTGCACACATTCATCATACGGCCTTCCTTCGCTCGGATTCGGATTAGCCTCCAAAAGACAGGTATAAATTCCCTCGTCAGGGATGCCTTTCTTATTATGCCCCATTTGTGGTCATGGTCTGTATATGACAGCCCATCTCCCGCATAATCGGAGCTCATAATAACGAGAACTCATCTACATCAAAAAGTGATCGCCCACTTGTTCCCGCTGAATGCTACGGCGACCTGGCTTGTCGGTGATTGGTTCCGCGACGCTCCACATTCTGGATGTCAACTTACGCCATGTGTTCCATAACTGGACGGAGATGACTTTGCAGTGCATGTATTGCACACGTGACATGCTCCTCCGACGATGATGGCGTTTCAAGTTTCCAATCTTTCCGCCGATTATTGTAAATGTCAGCCTCACGCGAAGGACTTTTATCAAATTCAGTCTTCGTTGAAACCTGGAGAGTTTCCCGCGACGCATCTTCAATCGCTCTTTTCTTCAAGTTTCTGTCTTTCATTTAGATTGCCCTAATATTTTGGTCCTTCGTTGTGCAAAATCGGGACAAATACCCCACCGGGGGTGTTCTCACAAGCAAGGGATTTCCCGGTACGTCGCTTCTTTTGATGCACGAGGAGGGGGTTGATGTCGTTATTGCGCGTCACATATAAAGCTTGGGTCTTGCAGGTGATTCGCTCTTCTTTGCGGCAGCTCTTACACCTCCCGCCCCCCGTGTGCAGGCATACGACGACTGGATCCACATCCACACTCAGTATCCCTCTTATCATTTCTTCACTTTTCGGCGCCCTTTGGTCCACCATTTGTACGGTTCATCCGTGTGCTTATCCTCAAAACTCTCGATCTCTCATTCCGCACACCGCACTGCAAGCTAATCAACCTTTTGATCAAGATGTCTTCCACTCGAAGTCGCAATAAAGTAAGACAAAGGTGCTCCTACTCCTCCCCTAGTTGATGCATTTTTCTCCCTCCTTCGCCTCACAGTTCTGTCTCTCGCTGGATAACGCGTCCAGCAGTGCTACCAGCAGCACCCTCCATCTCAATCGCTGGTCGGAGGTCGTACCCCCCAAGACTGCATTGACGTTTGCAGCTCTATGGGATCCCGAGGAAGGGATGGTCACCTTCTCTGGCGCAGAGCTGCTCGAGTCGGAAAGCTTATCAGGGAGACTGCCACACTCTGGTGCATTTGACGAAGACTACTCTCAGTTTGTCTCCATCGATCGCAACATGGATGAAGGCGCCATCACTGGCGAAAACACCGCCACGCTAGCGACATTCCAGGATGTTTTCAAAGCGTTCTTACGTCACACACCCTGGGACTCGAGGGAACACCTCAATACGAAGTCCGGGCAGGGCGCGCCGCGTGGTATGCAAACGCGTGCCTCTTCGACGTTTGACGGGCTGGACGTATATTCCCACGACGCCCAATTCAAACCAAGGCGATCCGTGCGATTGTCCTGCATTGACTTGCTGGATGTAGAGTCCCCTTTCCATGGGCCGTCTGCATTTGGAAAACTGCGCCTTAGGTCCGATCTGATGCTGGACTCGTACGGTTTGGGATCAGATGGCGAGTCGACTTCTGGAAGTAAACCCTCGCACCTGGTAAGTTGTTCTCTACCTTTCAACGATCGCTATATAGCGCTTCTCCCCAAGGGTCCCTTGCTCCAGTTTATCCGATTGTTTTTCCATTGTTTTTCATATTTTTTACCCCAGAAATCGCGCTTTTCAACGACTACGACGTCCACGTCCAACAATATTGATGTCATGTCCAGCGCCACCCAGAGCGTGCGCATTTCCGAGACGTTGCACACCCCTGAAGCGAGCGCTGCTACTATCTCGGAGACGCTGCACCTCCCTGAAGCGAGCGCCGTTACGATCTCCGGGACGTTGCCCACCCCTGAATGGACCCCGCCGAGTGAATGCGTCTCACCTGCTGGCTCGTGGCCGTACCTACCGCGCCGCCGACGTGTGCTCCGCAAACGTCGGCCGATTGATAGTGACACCGCCACAGCTGCCACGAGCTCTACTCCATGTACCCCTCGGAGAGTATTGACCAAGTCTTCCTGGTCTTCATCCCCCGGTTCCTCATCCCCGTCGTCTGCACGGAGAGTGTTTTCGTCGGGTTCAGTGTCCGCTTCCGCTTCGGTTGTGGCTGTAAGCGAGGACCGACGTGGTCCGTTTCCGCGTCCCATCGGCGGGCCGGTCTCACTAGCGTCTTCGCCGCCGAACACTCCGTCCAAGAGTCCGCGCGTCGGGTTGCGCTTCTCACTTTTGCCGAAGCGAAAATCGCGCCAGAGGTCCTTCGATTCGGAAGGATGGGTGTGTATAGAGGTCACGCCCATCATCAAGCAGCACTACATTGAAGACCTGGACGAAGATTGAAGATCGCCTTTGGCAAGACGTGTATATTTTCTTTTCTTGGTTTTGAATGAACTAGAGAGCAGGGGGCCTGTATTTGGGCGCGTTTCACCTTTTCTGCGTTGCGCTGTGTCGTTGTCCCCTTGCTTATCTCCTTATCAAATGACTTTTTTGAGACGAACCGCGACCGCGGCGCGGGACAGCCCGCGCTCACGTTTCACCATGGACGTTTCCTTTATCACGGTTATAACGCATTACGTGCGCCAGGCACTCGTTTCATTTCCTCTTGGACCACCATACACTCTTCATCTTCTCGTTCCATTCTCAACCAACGCGAGTCTTTGAATCGTACGTGTATTAAACTTGCCTAGATATAATACGTACTGTAGCAAGAAAAGAAGTCAACGTCAGATGGTTCCTCTGTTCAAACCGCCTATCGATTGGTACTACGACTGACCAAACATCGACACCGTGAACGGGCCCACAAGGTCATCCGTCATCCGTTCGAAATAAAACAATATTATGTATCACAGGGTCCAACCTCACGACTCGTATAAGTCAAAAAACCAACAATCTCTTGGTTTTCCTGGGAGAGAAGAGGTAACACGAAAACAAGAGGTCGAGAGGAACAACAACGGAATAATGAGAGAAGAGATAAGGTTTGGAAAACCTCGTGCACTGATGCATGTGGAGTGAGAGAGAAATGAAAGCTGCGATAAGATGCATCGCCACAAAAAGATAAGAGACGACAAACAGGTGATAAAACGTTCTTGGTTTTTTAATGACACAACAGATACAGTTTATGAGATGGCGACAAGGTTTCCCTGCCATCATGATGACGGGTAGTAGTCTACGTCCCAGTCCTCTGTATCATGCATCGTCAATGGTGGTCTAACATGGCATGACTGTTGTTCACGCACCTTCTGTTATGCCTCGCCATCCAAAGTATAGGGAGACGACAGCCGCCGTTTCTAATAATGTCGCGATGAATGAACCATCGACTTTCATTAATGCTCCCTGGAAACAGGCACAGTGTGAAGCACTGCTATTGTGATGCGAGTAGCAGGATGACGTACACGACATATCACTTTGCTTAGGAGGAAGTAGTCCAGTTGACTGAGAACAAAGAGTATGGCTGATATCACATAATACCACACGGGCTTGACCTCGTTGAGGACGCCTACCACAATGTACAGCATCATGCCGAAATAGAAGAGAGCAGCGCTGAAGAATGTTCACGTCAGCTCCCTGTTTGTCATAATCGAGCGCCGAATACATACGCTCCAGGCCATATGCTCGTGAGGACGAACAGTGGTATACCATTGAGTGCTTGCTGCGGATTTGAAGGTCCCAGTGCCTTGGTAAACGAGAATGCGGTATCAAGGGATATATACATGGTCGCAATAAAGAAGAAGAAACTGATGATGCCCAAAGGCTGGTCGAATTCAGTTCAAAGGTTGACATCGCGCGAGAACGAGAGGAAACGCACTATCAGGGAACTCAGGGTACCGTCTTCGACGATCTGGGTCGCTACGATGGCATTTGCAAGCAAAGTCCAGAAAAGAGTAGCAACCAAGCCTGCATGGATTGCGGTGAGAATGACCAGGCCTTTGCTGCCTTGTTGAATGACGGAGCCAGTCGTCAGGATTTGGAATATCAGTGTTAGAAGGTATACACCGAAAAATATGCGAAGTTCGGAGCGCCCTGTGGATCCATGTGAGTCGACAAGAGACGGAAACAACTTGAAACGAGCGCCCTTCGGGGGGTACGCGAGTGTTTTTTTTCTCAGGAGGGGCCAAGCATTGAGAACGTACCGACTGCTGCCTTTCTCCGACTGGAGAAAACGATGAGAGCGACGACCACAAAGACACTTAGACCGCAAGCGATAATGTTGGCAATGTTTCCAAGTGAACCGTTCGTCTGTACTAATGGAATCCCACACTCTGGATTCACACCCACGGGGGCCGTCGCTGGATTGGTGGACAAGCCGGTGAGAAGAGTAGCATCATTACGGAGTACCTGATCGAGTTGATCTATGACACCAATGAAGTGTACGCAGTTAGAGATGAGGCCCACCTGGCGGTAGAAGAGGTTACACCAAGTATATGAAGGCACTTGAGAGCAAAGCGTTTGAAAATCGCCGAAATGCATATTCGGTCCAAGGGAGGAGAAAACGAGTAGAAAGAAAAGGGCAATGGGAAAATATGCGTCGGTTCCGTTGGGTGGTAGACGACAGGTATCCTGGGAGAGATCCTAGGAGGTATCAACAACCACAACGCTGATCCCGTCGTCGGATGAGTTCGTGCAAGTCGTCAAGCAAGTTCGGGTGCAAACAAATCAACACAAAAAGGCCGAGTTTCATGACAACGAGGCAGGCGCTTACCGAATGTTCAAGCGTTGAAACTTTTTGATACGAGTATGATAAGACGACAAGCAACAAAATACGCGCACAGAAAAGCTTTACGAAGTTCGGACAAACGAATGCGAGACGAGGGAAAAAGACGCAGGAAGAACTCGTATGATTACCGTGTCGTCTTCTCACTGCTCGCTCTCGGTGGTGTGACGGCTTACGTAACACGTACCAACATGGCGAATCATATCCAACTCGCCGGTGTTTTGGGTGGCAGCTTGCCAAATGGCACAAGGTACAGGGTGAGTCCAAGTACTGTGCTCAGCTGCCAATCGGTTCTGCGCGGAATCACTAACATGTACTCCATACATGTCTCACAGCTCAGTCCCGGGCGGCCCGAACTCCCAGCAACCGGGGAAATTAATTCGGAAATTGAACATGCTACGGGTAAAGGTATAATCTTGGGACTCTGTCCCAAGCCGTGCTCCTTCACCAGTTGGGATGAGCGTAAGGTCCAGGGCAACATAAATACAAGGACTTCTGTTCACCTGTCTCCAAGTGTAATGGGTTTGACCCTTCCTCGCATTCTTGCTATGCTGCCCTCGTGTCTACCTCTAAAGTCGAAGACTCTTCGTTGGGTAAACTTGGCCACTGTGTCTCCGAATCCCAATTGTAAGTCCTCATGCATACGACTGCTACCGGTCTTGACCATTTAAACATGATAACGATAACTAGGAGCCAGGAGATTTAATTCACCAAAGTGGAACTGCAGTCTCATGCGGTTCTATTAAAACTTAAACCGTGGGTTCTGGACGAAGAACCGTCTCGCGCAACGGCACATCTGAACGTCTCGTGGCAAAGTTTATCAAAGAGGTATGTACCTCGTGTGTTCGTTCCTGAAATCCTCCAGCAACCTGTCAACGACCTCGCTAGCGTCAAATAACATGTCGCCAAATTGTGACCACTTTGACATGTTCGCCGCCGATGATCCGGGTATCTGCTCAGGCCTCATACCCGGCCTCGACGAGCTGCCGCAGTAAATTAGCAAGAACGGACTCTCGCATTCACTCGACACCTCGCTTGCGCATTTGGGGACCGTTTACATTGGTCTCTTCCAATTTCACCGATCCGGGGTCTCACCGAGGAAAACCTCGTTTGGAGCGGTGGAGTGTGCTACATTAGCGAAGTACAATGTAGTGCTTGCAATTTGCGGACCTAAAACGAGGAGGCGAGCAAGAACGGCTGGATCAAGTTCGTCAACATGCAAGAAGAGCACTCGTACTGTAGTTGCATGTTGGTGTGCCTTAAATTCGATGAAATCAATCCCCACGCTTGGGTTGCGGGAGATTCCGTCGACACAGAGCACAGGACCGTCCGAGTCTAAGCCCGAGTCTTTATAGTTCGTTCCTTCTCTATCCCACGTTCTTATCATCTACACCCTCTTGTCCTTCCCAGAGTCCAATACAGTCAGCTGGACAAGTTCGGCCTCCGCGTCTCCGTCCCCATCATGAGCCAAGGTGACATGACCTCCGTCGACCCTGACCACGCGTGTGTATCTGCAGAAATTATGACCTCGGGTTCGCCGAAATAGAACGTGGGTATGACCCTCTTTGCCATCCCGTGAGAGCTCTGGCATAGCCTCGTGTGATCGCCCCCTTGGAGCCATGTGTTCTGGAAGAGCAACCCGTCTAACCAACGTCTAACATCATGAAGGCCACATGGGCCCTTGGCGTCAACCCTAGCGACACCGCCAACCTGTAACACTGCGCCTCATTGCCGAGTTCATCTAAACTTCTCGTTCTTCTCTATCCAATTCCCAACGCCTCATGGTCCTCGTTTTTGCTAATATCAAATTGCGACCCTCCGGCCTTGTCACCGATGATCCAATCCGCACCTTCCCACCCCAACCCCTATACGTCAACCAAAGCACCGCCGATGCTCGCTCCAACGTTTGTCAGGTCCAAACCTCGCATCCTCCAAATCCAGCGGCGTCACCGCAGAGGAAACGGTAAAAGTGCTGCGCGTTGAGAGCGGCCAAATGCGCTATATTTGCGCGAGCTCGGTGGGATGCAGGCGATTCGTGTACCTCAAAGTTCAAACGTAGCGAGCAAGAATGGCTGGACCAAATTCGTCAGAATGCAGGACGACCCCTCGCTGTTGTACCGCGAAGCAGCGGGCTCGTACGGAAGCCGCGTTGTGGTTGATGGACCTCAGATAGGAGAGCGAGACGCTGGCCTACTGGGACCGGCGTCATCCCTCGGGTACCCGCGCACGTCGGCGCAGTCTGTTCGGTTCAGCTTCTAGAGCACCAGAGGCTATCATCAAACACATCGAGGAGCCCACGGACAAGGCTGTCAAGTTGGCGCACTCGTGCGGATCTCTTCAAGGGTTCGGGCGTCAACTTTCCGTCGAAAGACTGAAAGACAGCATCACGACGGGCGCCACGCGGTTGCCCGAGGAAGCCATATTTCGAGGAACTGTACTTTTGGGAACTTCACCCTGCTTGATAAACCGGGCGTCTCTCGGTTCTGATCCCCGTTGGTCAGTGACCCTTTGAGTTCTTTATGTCCTCGATCGTGCGGTCCTTTGACTGATTCCCCTCTATGACATCTCGAATCGTTCGAGGGTCAAGGAGACTATCGTGACGGGTTAAGATGCCCGAGGAAGTGATCTCTCGGGGAGCTGCACGGATCTTAGCGTGTTCTCCATCGTGCAGTCGTTTGACTGATTCTCCTCCATAGCCTGTTCACTGTCACAGCTTAACATAGATGGACATAGATGTGTATACCTGTGTATTTGTAGGAACGAATACATGCGCCAAGTCGAAAGAGCCTGAATTATGCAAAAAGAAAAAGAAAAAAAATAGGATCCAGGAATACAGATCGGCGAAACGAACCCGAGACACACGACACCGCGTCCCTATCAAGTAGCTGGGTCGTGTAACACAGCGAGAAGAAACCGATCGTCTGAGCGTGTACCACGCGTCAACACCAGCACACGTCACCAAAAGCAGCAGACCCACCTGGCGAGATCATCAACTCGTGCCGCTTCGTCCTGATTCTCATGAACCGAATATGATCCTAAACGTGCGTTCAGACGACGGCGCATAAGCCAAAAGGAAAGGGACGACGCACCCCATCGTTCTCCTCTCCGCTGACCTCTTCCAGCCCTGCCTGGACGCTCTCGACAATCCGCCCGATGACGCTCGCGTACTTTCTGCCCTGCTCGCCCTCGAAGATGACGCCCGAGTGGCGGATGATGGAGACGTGGTCGCCCCGCGAGAGGAGGAGGTAGCCGAGGACGGAACGGTGTGAGGAGAGGAAGGCGAGGGTTTGTTCGAGTTCGGGAGGCATGCTGGGGGTGTGTCCGTGTGTGGAATGTGTCTGTGTCCCGGAGGAGGGGGCGAAGGACGAAGATCGGTCGGGCGTGGAGGGAGCTCCTGCGAGAGAGGTGCTCATGAAAGATATGCTCTGGGTAGTCTGTTTGGGGAGGGTTCAGGGTGTGGCGCCGTTCCAGAGTCCAGACTCTCCGATGAAGGATGTTGCTAAAGGCTAATGCCACTACGGTTGATGAAGGGGTGACTTCATTGATCGATTACCGAAAATGGAACTACACGCAAGTTGCTTGCACCGCTTCGATACTTACGTGTAGCGTTATGTGTGAGCAGATAGATCTCCATCATCGACGATTCCGACTCTGCCCAGCACCCGTACCATGCGTAACATCCCGCGCACCACCCTGCTTCCTCATTTCATTCTCGTCCAATCCCGCCTCTGCCAAAATCTTTTCTACCTCTTCCAATATTGGTTTGTATTCCGCTGAATGAGGTGCGTAAGACAACCACGAAACCGACAAGTACCGAGTCGACACACCGTATCGTGTCTCGGCCAGTCCGAACCCGTCTCGTCGTAATTGCTTGCCGCGATTGTCGCTCGCGTGGTCTTGGTGGGCTTTTTGTGCCCAGTACTCGCCTATGTTCGGAGTTGGACGTCAGTATTGGTCATCTAAAACATTCAGATCATACGTGAGCGTGCGTAAAACATTGCCAACGTCTCTCCCGGGGCAGGCGTACTAATCACGTCTTCTGCCGAACGCGCCGCATCTTTAGCAGCGACACCCATGAACGCTGTCGCCTGGGCTCGTAAATCGTCCTAGCGCCATGATTATCCAGGGAAAGCGACTCATTTATGCTCTGGCGTACCTGCTTCGCGAGTTCTGCTGTGTCTGTTTCCGCTTTTTCATCCACATCGGCTTCAACTTCTCGATCCTCTTCACCCTCCACCTCCCGTCCCTTTCCTTTCTTCTCCTTCCCTTTTCCTTTCCGTTTCTTCTCTCCCTCATCCTCCGACTCTGTCTCTCCTTCACTGTCTCCTTCGTCTTCGTCCACATCGTCATCGCTCCCCTCATCTCCATTCTCCCCCTCCTCACTACTGCTCTCCTCCGCCTCGGTCGGAATAATGATCCCACTCGACTTGAGACACACGAACCGCTCCAACTTATCCAACTGGATCGCATAAAAATCGTCGAGCGTGTACTCGCGTGGGCCGAGTTCAAAGATGCCGCCATAACTAAAAGTGCCAGAACGTCAGGGTCCATGAGAAGCCGGGACGGCAGGGAAAACATAAAAGGAAGAGGCGTACATGTACAGCGTATTGCGAAGTATCGCGAGCATGGCGTTGTAGCGTGGTATCGGTTTCGTCAAGTTCGGGTCGTCCGGATCTATTTCGTCCTCGTGCTTGGGTTCCGCAGTGGGTCGAGTTGCCACGGGGGATCGAGTCTGCGATCGAAGATGAGCGTGAACTCTGGGCGAGTGCGTGATCCTTGACGTGCCTGTGTCTCATCCTCATCCTCTCCGGCCTCCTCGTCATGATCGTCGAGGTCTTGTGCAGATGGTACCGCGCCGCCGCCCTTGGTCTGCTTCTTCTTCCCCCCACTTCCTTTCTTTTTCGGTTTTTTGAGGTGCATGGCGATCCATCGCCCATGACCTGCCAGCTGGTATCCATACCTTGCATTCAAAAAATCACGTCCGTACCACGCCGCGAATCGCACGCAAAATAAAAAGGACGCACAAGTCGTTCCAAAACACGCTCTCCAATCCTTCTTCTCCCCGCTCTTCGTCCGTCACCCCTCCAAACATCACGCCGGTCCCCTTGGCCGACCACAATGCCATCGTACACCCCGCCCGCGCTGATGGCGTATGCGTCGATGATGCCGTCTTGCGCTTTTCCCATTTCAACGTGAGCGGGGTTGGAAGGGACGGATCGAGGGTCATCCTGAATTGTATCAGTATATTTGTGTAGTATGATGGTGAGCGATGGAGACCCACTTGAGGAACCAGGCATCATCGAGGATGACGCCGACGGGACGTTTCCCTTTAGTATATTCTTTGCAATAACCACCTTTGGGACTCATTCTTAGTTTATTGGAGGGAGATAATATAACGAACGAACCATACAAAACAATCCCATCTGCCGTAGGCAAAAACGAAAAGCCACTGCGAGGACTGGTTCCATCACTTTGAGCGGTGTCGAGTCTGCATCTGGGAGATGACGTACGACGGCTTTCGTGCCGCCTCTTTAAACTCGATCTGGCGCCATTTATACTCTTGCGTATCGAATATCCACGTATCGTTGAGGTACTGAGCTATAATGCAAATTCGTGCAAGCTCAGCAGAGGTCTCGACAAAAACGTGATGCACTTGCTTCGATACCCGGGATCATAAAAGCCGCCAAACAAGACGATAAAATGTTTCCACATGGCCATCCTGTTCGCCCGGAAGCAGAGCTCAGTATAATGTACGAGGTACACGATTGCCATCCTACCGATGACCAGACCGTGCTCCCGGTCGCACCTTGGTCTCAATTCTTTCCCAGCTATGCGTCGGGATATCAAACACCCAAAAGTCGCGATAGTGATGAAAACTATTTTGATACAGGGAGGAAAATTCGCCACCTACGAAGTTGGAGGGACGGCGATCGCAATCAGCGATGTACAAGATTTTCCGAGTCGCAAGGATCGCACCAAAGAGAAAAAGTTTTCCGCCTCCAGCGGGTGATGCGACGACACTGTGTGCAGAACGGGGACCAGGGCAGGTTTTCGAAACGAATTTTCGCCATTCATCCTGGTAGGAATGGAATTAGATGGGATATCAACTGAGGTTCCTCTGAGGGCTTACCTTGTCTGGAGAATATCGAAAGACGTCGTTGTAAAAGTACTACGTGACGGACAGTAAGGCCCTAGAAATAGCATAACACGATTAACGCGACACGCACCGATTTTCCATCCTCGCTAAAATACTCGCCACCGATGCACCAAAGGTGATTTCCGTTTGGACACATGGTGAGAGTAGCATTTGCACGTCTGCTTGGAGGTCCTTCGACAAGCTCTTCAGTGACCGAATGTGCTGCCTCCCATTCTTGTCTCATCTACTGAAAACATGGCCCGCACTGTGATCGGCAACGACGATCGTACTACGATCACAAGAGACCGGACACACCTTTTCGAGGATGTCTTCGAGATCTTGGTCGTCTTGATCGTCATTATCTCGTTGGGATTTGGTGGCTTTCTTCTTTTCTTTGCGTGCCGTCTTTTGGGAAGCTTTTGCTTTCTTCTGGGCTTTTGTGACCGCTTTCTTGGAAGATGCAACGCCTGATTTGTCTTTGGGCATGGTAATGAACCACGAACCACTTGGGACAACTTTATGTATATGGTAGGTTGTGATAAGTAACTGAGAAAACAAACATGCTGTGCCCGTTTGTCGCGTTTGTTGGGTTACCGCGGGGAATCCTGGGGTCGCACCCGCTTGCCGGATGTGGCAAGCACCCGCACAGCATCCGTCGCGCTCGACGTATCGAGTCCGTCGACGACGCTCGCTCACGACGAGCGGAGCCCCGTTTTCGGGTGAGAAGGCACAGAGGGGCATGGGTGAGTGCCAGGACATCGTCCACTTGGGTTGTCGACGGGAAAAGATATATATATGTATCTATTGTACGCGACTGTATTCTACCGCGTGAGCCATGCACTACGAGTCCAGGGCGGTCAAGCTCGCCCAAGGCGTCGCTCGGGAGGCTTGCGCGTGATCCGGGAGGCACGTTGACGGCAACCGCTTCCGCGTCGGTCATGATGGGCGTTCGTGCTATCATGTATGTCAGTAACAACCGGATCAGCGAAGCATGTGCGAACTGGGATACTACGAAGTACACAGTAAGTCCATGCCATAACTGCTCGATGACCATAAGCAGCCTCAAGGTCCTGTGATGATTTCTCACACACCTCGTGCTACGCAGTGGCTACATACCACGAATAAACCTCGTCGCAAGGACGACAGTCTTTCCATCCGCTCACAATGACAAGTCATTCCACTGCACCTCCCAGTCGCAAGACGAAACCGTGCAGATATTACAGCAAAGGCAATTGTCGCAATGGAGACGAATGCGACTTCATTCACGACGTAGTTGTACAGGTAAATTCGCTCTCGTATTGTCGATAAGTACCGAGCATCGACCTTCGTACCACAACTGAAAAGGATACGCACTCTCATCACGCTCCCGTAGCCCCCCCGTCGACTCCCCCCAAGCACGCGAAGATCTGCTTTGCTTGGAAGGCTGGTACCTGCATGAGAGGATCCAAGTGTTGGTTTAGTCATGACATCGACGTATGTTTCTTGTTTCAAATTCTGCAAAGGGGTTCATGGTACAAATTGAGCCATAGCCACAGAGACCAGGGCTCGAGTCGCCAAGATCCCCCAGTGTGGAGTATCGCTCACTGCAAGCTGGGCATGTTCGGATGCAGGCGGCCGAAGCCGCTGCTCGCAGACTTGCAAACGAGGAAGCTGCCAAAACGATTAGCCATGTTATCTCCGGCTCTATCGTAACGTTTAGCGCCGGGCTCGACGTTTCCAATTTGTTAACAGGCTTCGAGACATGCACGATACGTATCGGAAACCTTCCAGTCGACATGACGCATGATGATATTCACGCCCTACTCAGAGGGCATCCTCCGGATGTCAACTGTTTTCACATTGTGAAAGTCGAAAAGCAGGACTGGAGGCTCGAGGCACACGTTGTAGCAGACGTTGCCAGTGGAGAGGAACTTGCTTCGGCCCTAAACGGCGTCAAGTTTGAAAACGAAATCTTAATGGTTGAAGCGTCCAACTCCCCGGATGGCATGAGCGCTGCAGGTGATCAAAGCCCCGTGATCCTGACTATAATCTGGCGCGCCCCCTCTGCGCGCTATCTTGCGGCGTTCGACGATGTTGCTACGGCCAACGCCAAGGTTGAACAACTCCGCGATTACTATTGTGACGGTCGTCGCATCAAAGTCGAACTGAACATTCCTCCCCTTGATCGCTCCAGATCAGACTTGCCACGCAATGCGATCAAGATCAATAACCTTCCTTCCACTGTTACCCCCAAGAAGGTCATGGATCTTACGGGCTCAAAAACCGTCAGGCGACTACCCATTCTTGGCCTGTTCGAACAGCCCACCGTTGAGGAAATTGCTAGGGACATTCGGCACGACATCGAGCGCGCTATTCCGGGAGGACTTAAAAAATTCGACAACCCTTCTAACACATGTACCGAAGAAGGAGATGTTTCTGCACGTGCTCACTTCTGCACGTGGGACGAGGCCCGCGTCGCCTACACGCATCTGAGAGATAAACGATATGGTAGCCAACTGCTTCGCCTTGAACTTCGCGATCCAATGTCCTTCACGCTCTATATCCCGGAAGCACAATACAGAGCTCAAAAGGCGCAATGGGATTCCCTCTCGGAATCTGTCAAGGACAACGAAGCCTGCACATTCTATACGCGCACGTCAGGGAGCCGTGTTCAAGTTATACTCGAGGGGTCGGTCAAGGAAACGGTGGGTGCCTTGAAGGTGAGGGTCGAGAGTCTGGCCTGGGGAGAGATGGTAGAAGGTTGGCATCGTTCGCTAGGCATTCCCGGCAACTTGTTCGTCTCTCGCGTCCAGTCGGTGACTGGCGCGTACCTACGCGCCGATTGCGAACAAGAATTGTTGAAGGTCTATGGGACGCCGACAGCTATCGATCGGGCTCGCGCTATGATAAAGGACGAACTCAATAGACTTGCTTCCCTGGACTACACCGTCACCATCGAGCCGAGTTCTGTGGGCTTCTTCGTCAGAGAGGGGATCCCACAGTTGAAGGAGAAATTCGGAGAGGACAGTGTCAGATTCGTAATGTCATCCAAGAAAATAACTATTTTGGGTGGCGAAGAAGCACGGCACACTCTAGATCGTCTCGTCGCCTTCTCCAGCAAAGGCAGCTCCGGCCTCCACAACGCATCGCGAGGCAGTCCGACTTGCCCGATCTGCTACGATGGCGTCTCTTCTCCGCTCCAGTTAGGCTGCGGTCATACATACTGTGTCACCTGCCTCCGTCTTTTCATTTTGTCAGCTCTCAAATCTGACCGACTACTACCTCTCACTTGCCTCGGGGATGAAGCCTGCTGTCGCGCTCCAATCCCCATTCCCACAATGCAGCAGATCCTCTCCCTAGCGTCACTTAATCGGCTGTTGGAAGCAGCATTCGATGCGTATATTGCGAAACACCCCAGAGAGTTCAAGCATTGCAAGACGCAGGACTGTACTCAACTCTATCGTGCCGTCCGCGCTGGCGCGGCCCCTCAAACGCTTCACTGTCCATCCTGTTTTTCTGCTGTGTGCAACGGATGCCACGAAGAAGCGCACGATGGTCTCTCCTGTGCTCAAAGTAAGGCAAGACGAAACTTTGCGGAACAAGAGCAGCTAGACGATGCCTGGATCGCTTCGCAAGATGGGCGCGTGAAGAGATGCCCGCAGTGCTGCAAGCCAATCGAGAAAGACCAGAGGCACAACGTCGTGTCGTGCCGGTGCGCAAACGTTTTTTTTCCTCAGTTAGCTCTTGACCAAGCCATTCGACATGCATGATTGGCAGGTGTGGCGCGTACGTTTGTTGGCGGTGCATGGGGATCTTGACCCCCGCGACGGTTGAGCCCCACCAGCGCATTTGTGGATACAATGATGAGACGATCTCTCGTCGCGAATTGGCGGTTCCGCAGCCACTACCTCGCGTCGAAGAACGCAATGCGCCTCCGCCTTATGAAGAAATCGGAGCTCACGACCTATATGGATCGGAAGGCTGGCGTGAGGGACCACAGGAGAGAATGGGGAATCGCAGGCCGCAACGATGGCGAGAGGTTGGGGAACAGGGGGGATCTGGGAGCGGCGAACATCGCAGGCCGCAACAGCAGCAGACGCCTCAGAGAGCACAGATTCGGAGAACAGGGTTGACAAGGTAAGATGGCGGCTGTACGATCACCATCTTGAAAGGATTTTGGTGCTGCTGATGTATTTTTCAATCGATTCCCGACTGGCATGTGGAAGAAACTGACGCAGTAGTAGTTGCAAGGTCGCTTTGAATGGCATGTTGCACAGTTCTATTACGCAGCCATCTGTGAATTGGATGTGACTGCAAGATCCAGATCTACACGCACTATCTGGTACGGCACTTTTACGGGCTTGAGCCACACCTGAAGGTCGTCAAAAAGAGTGGTAAAATATGTTCATTGAGACGATGTTCTCAAGACGGTTGATGCGTTCGCCGACCAGGTCATCGATGACGTTGTTGCAAGTGAACATTGAGACAATCGACCACACCCAGCGTCGGTGTGCTGTAGCAATATCGTTGATGACAGAGGGAAAACGTTGCAGGCACACACTTTTTTAGCATTTGCCTCGGTATTCGCATCAAGAGAGCGTGGAATAATGTGAGCCGCGTGCACGGCGACAACGCCGTGGCCCGCCGGACTGCTTGACATCTTTGTGTCCAGTAATCATATGACGATTGTTGTCGCGGCGCGTTGCCTGCTCAAAACGTCAGCGAAAAGTATCACACAGTCGAACGACGCACCAAACTACGAGCGGCGAGGCAATCCAATGGGCAATCTAGTACACGCTTGATATATTCACGGCCACCTTCGAACGGTGGGCGGGAAGTGTGATCGGATGGCACCGTGGTTGGCCCTTTATTACGTTTGACTGTTGAAATGCCAAGTACGGACCGCAAAGAAGTTCGGTGCTTACACGTGCAGATGAGATGTTCGAGATGGAATGCGGCCAACTGTATGAACTTTGCATCATCCGACTTGCTGTAGGCGATCTTCTCCCGGAGTTGTTCGGCGGGCGCCAAGCGTCACAAGTGACAGAGGTGAGCGCAGACTAGGGTGCGGATAACCCAGAGGAATTTCAACACGCGATGCGTCAGCTTTGGCCTGGAGGGTGAGGCATTCGGTCATGAAACGGGCCTCGCGAAAAGGGATTTTGAGGGAGAGCGTAGGATGCATGACCGAGGAGTGGACGGGTAGTCCAAGTTTGAATGTTTGGCGACAAGGACTTATACAAGAGACGATGGAAATCGACGGGCTATGTGGGTAGTTGACATAGAGTAGATTAGCTCGCCGTCCGGCACTGAACGGGCATTTTGTACGACACCGTCAAGGCTCTAACTCGCTGTACTCTTTCTGGAACGCTCGACCTCTATTTCAGCCTCTAGCTCCCTCGCCGCAGCCTCTGCCCAAGCGTCGAAACCAGCCTTGTCGAAAGCGTCTGCGAGCCTCTGCTGGGCTGCATCGTGGTCAAACGTTTCTGGCGTCGAGGGTGGGTGTGATGCGGCGAGGAGGACGGGGTCGTCGGGGACAGAGTCGAGCGGGGTGGGACGTCGATATATTTTGGCCGTCAGGATGGGCATGGATTGTGATACGATGGTGCGCATGCATGCGGCAAACTCTGTCGTCTGTGGGCAGTGAGTGGGGTTATATGGGCGCATCGTTGGGTGACCTACGTTGTGGACGTCGAGATAGGCCATGACGCCTGCGACGGATGCGGATGCGGTGGATAAGACGATGGCTGTGGCGATGGCGAATGCTTTCAGGGTGTAGAGCGGACCATTAAAAGTGTCTTGTATCGGTGACGGGCTCGGAGCTGGCAGAGGGGCCAAACGACGACCACCACGGCGACGAGGTGGCACCGTACTAGTGGTGTACCTGCGAAACATCTGAAAGACATCACAGCCACCGACCACCACCATGTTCCCCAACGAGCTCTGGATGAACGTATTCGAAGAGCTCGACTCCTCGCACGACCTCGCAGCAGTCGTGCGCACAAACAAGCACTTCAAGTCACTCGGAACAAGAGTCTTGTACAGACACATCATTTGGTCAGACCCCCTCAGCTTCGTCAGGAACATCGCCTTTCTCCAACAAAATCAGCACCTCCGCCCCGTCGTCCGCGCCCTCACACTCGGCATATCCACCGTGACTCCGCAAGTCGACCGCATCGAGCAGATCAGCCGCGCAAGGGCAGTCGTGCAGCTCAACGGCGAAGTCACCCACCTCCACAGACCCAATCGCTCCCATGAAGCCCGCATCCTCGACGAAATCGGCATCGCCAGCCCCGTAGACCTCCTCGGTTCCGAGGGCCTCACAGAGGCCATGTACATCAACGCAACCACCTTTACCAACCTCCGCGATCTCACCTTCAACAGCATGGTCCTCCCGGATTCGTTCTACGAGTTCGTCCACGGCTTTCCCTCGCTTGATAAGCTCGCCATTGAAAACTGCACCCCACCCGTTCGTCCTCGTTTCACCACCCTCCACCCCCGCGACCTCCCCATTACCGAACTCACCATCGTCGGCCTGCGCGGTCGCCGTGATCCCCGCGAGCTGCGCGCTTTCGGCGAGGGCAAACAGCTTCGCGTCGTGCGCTTCGACTGGACGTGCTACATCTACAAACACTTTTTAGAACAGCCCGCTCCGCCCCCGCCCAACAACTGGGTTCAAGGCTTCGTCGTCGTACTGCCCGTCGGCGCTAACACCCTCCCTCCCTTGCACACCCTCCAGCCACCCAACCACCAACCCCCTCCGCAGCTCTTCCCTCCCTCGCAGAATGAGCCACCCGTGCCGTCTCCTCACATCCACACCGTCGAGGTCAAATTTCCCACTCAAAAATCGTGGCAGTCCTATGTCTCTGAACCGCACGACCAGCTCATAAACCCGTTTGCAGAGTTCTTGGCCAAATGCCCCCGCATCGCCAACTTGCGGATCAGAAACTATCTCCCTTGGCTCCGATTATCCGATACTGCGCTCCCAAACCTGACGTCCTACCAAGGACCCTTGACGACCATCAAGTCCGTGGTCGCCGGTCCACGACGTCTGAAACACCTCTCTATCAGGGACCCCTCCGGCGGTCTCCCCGCTTTGGAAAAAGCGTTCAAAGATATCGATGCCTCCGGTTGTGGCGTTGACCTCGAAACCCTCTCCATATTCATCGGCTGGTGGGACGACGAAATCCTCTACGCCGTCCTCCACCACTTTGGTAACCTCAAACGACTCGAAATCATGTACAAGGAAGGCGATCCGACCGAGGCGCGTTTTTTTTTGTTTATCCGATGACGGTGCTAAAACGGGGTTGATAGGAAATGGTTTTGGGCATGGGCGCCCATTTCTTTGGGTTGATGCCCCATTTGTGGTCTGTCCGTGTGTTCAAGGTCATGCCACCTGGCATGGACAATGTCGGGGCGGTCGCGGAGAGCCTTAGTGCACGCGGGTATCCCCATCGGTCTATTCAACTCGCACTGGGGGAGCTCATTGGCGTGGACGGCTCCGAACGGAGTGAGTTGGACGATGCCGAGTTTGAAGAAGTCAAGCTCGGTATGACCCCGTCGTCGTCGTCGTCATCGTCCGGCTTCGGGTGGGTTGCAGAGGAGCCGCCCGAGGAAGTTACCTTAAAAGAGCTTATTCACGCGTGGAACCGGTACTGTCCGGCGTTGAGAGAGGTCCAACTTAAGGCGGGCTATGTCTGGCGGAGGGCGGGGCCAGACGATGCGTGGACGCAACGGCCCAGCAAGGTGAGCCGCGTGCGCAACGCCGGGTTCGAGGAGGTGTAAGGAAAAGCACAGACTGATCAAATGTATCTTTATATCTAACGGCTGATTTTCTTGTATGAACGTACACTATGCTAATGACTAAATAGGGGGGAACCCAAATTTGTGTGTGACTAATCCCCTGTTGCCCTTGTCCAGCCCACATAAACACGGCCACCCTACAAACGACGACGACGCCCGTACGATGCCATGGAATGCAAAAACTGTGAACTCAGACAACGCCAATTTTATTGCGAACACTGTCTACGCAATCAGTGAGTCCAGACACGTGCATACGACCAGGCTGTGTCCGACGACGAAAACGAATATTATAGTCTACGCGACTTGCGATTACAGACGCAGCGCTTTGGAAAGGATCGGGACGACCAAGTGGCCAAGGCATCCCGGGCGCTCAAGACCATCGAAGGCGCGCGCACGACGAGGGCAGGGTTCGCGAGCTGTCAGCAGCGCGTGGAGGAGCTCGCCGAGGGCTTGGCGAAGCTCAAGCGGGACAACGATGCCAGTGCGTTTCCTTTCCGCGTGTAGAGTCCGCATCGAAAGAACGAAAAACTGACCGACGCCCTCTCGATCGAACACGCGAAGAACGCGAACGACTACGGACGCTACGTGAATCCATCGCTGCGCGTCGACGCACGCTCTCGGCGGCAAAGCTCGTGCCCGCGCCCCCGCTGGACGCGATGGCGGGAAAGGAAGGACAGGAGCTGCAGGTGCTAACTGCAGCGCTCGCACGTGCGCGCTCGGGGCTTGTCCAGGAGCTCGTCGAGGTGTTTCACGTCGTTGAGGTGGGGGGCCGGCCCCCGATTGGGGGGAAGGCGGGCACGAAAGGGGAATGGACGATTGGGGATTTGATTTTGCCGGTGCCGGGGGATATAAGGCGTACGTCGTGTTTTTCTCTTTGCGCGCTTGGAATGACGACGCGACTCGGGCGTAGGGTATCCCCCGGACCATATCAACGCCGTCATCACGCACACGATTCATTTCCTTGGGTTGCTCACGTTTTATCTGGGCGTCAAGCTTCCTTTCGAGACCGAGTGGAGCGGGAAAAAGTTGGGTGTTGGACAGCCCTGGATCGGCGCTGGGAAAGGCGGCGAATCGGGGAGCTGGGCCAAGTAGGTGCATTCTCGTTCCCACGTACGCGCGGTATACACGGGGTGTTCATGCGGTGTGTATCTAGGTGGGCGACAAAGCACCCGCTACACCTCACAGCGTCCTCCTCGTCTACGTCATCGCCTTCGTCGCCACCAACGCCACTTCCGGCGGGAACGACCTCGGTGGCACAGACAGCGGAAACGGCGTCCTTGGCGACGCTCGTACCGCCCAGCGAACCCAAGGCGTCGTTTACGACTGCGTTCGCGATGTTGTTGTACAACGTCTGTTACCTCGCCCACACCCAGAGCGTCGAGATACCCCTCTCCCAGGCGGGCGACGCGCTCAGTAATCTCTGGGCCGTGTGTTGCAGTGGCGAGTTGGGACGGTACGTTGTCGCTGTCTTTTATTTCTCGTGGTCCGCCTGAACGTGGCGTTAGGCGTTCGCATGAGACGACCCCGGGTTTACCACCTCCTACGCCGCCCTCGTTTCCACTCGATTTCGCGCAGGTGCTGCAGGCGACGACGGCGAGTCCGGCGAAGAGTAGACGACGGGTTGCCGTGGTGGGGTCGCGAGTGCGGTCGCCAACGCGTAGACGACCGGAGCAGATCGCAGAGGAGGAAGGGTGGGAGGTGGTCGAGGATGATGGGCCCGACGACGGGTTTGGATGATGAGGTGGTTGGATCTAGTGATGCACCGAGGCACGATTCTTAGATCACCATGAAGACATTACCATAACCTAATCTTATATCATGACCGCTGTATCGACTCGCGTTTAGCATGCTTCTTCGCACCACCAGAGAAACTTGGGTTAGAGACCATTAATCGCCAATCACAAATCACATTGGTCACTGACAAGAAACACTGAACGCTACTATAACCATTACTTCAACGGCAGACATACACAGCACAAGAATCAGACAGAATAAAGGAAGCATAGAACCCTTACATAAAACACGCTCGAAGATGATGCAAACACAAGGTTAGAACGTCAGTAAGCCAACGCAGACCGTAACGTTGCTTCCGCTCTGCGCCGTCGAGTCACTCGCCCGTGTACGGGCTGATCACGTAGTTCAGACTGTTCGTGTCGTACGTGATGACCCAGTTGGTGGAGGGGTCCAATGTAGCGAGATTCACGGACCAAATGACCTCGGAGGTGATTTGGGTCCTGAGGATGTCGGTCTCTTCGATGCCTCCGACGGAATAGACTCGGAGGAGCGCGTTGAATTCGACTGCGAGACCAGCCCCGACACTGTATCAAGTATGGTCGGTGAGACGGCGTGCTTTGGACAACAGGAGATGCTGGAAGCTTACGGGACGTCAAAGGACAAGAGCGGCGACGCAAATCCTGGATCGGTGCCTATGAATCACGGATTAGAATGCGTGGTTTGCAAGAGAAAAACCATCAAAAGTCACGCACAAACAGCGACATTCTGGCCCTTGCTCGTGTGGTTGGTCCCCACGAACTCGTTTGGGTCCAAGTTCAAGTTCTGTTGCGGGGCCTGTGGACGAATGTTGTACGTCATTGTTTATCCAGAGATGCTCGCAGACTTACGCTCCAAGTGTAGCCGTTGGTAGCGTCGCCGGTTAAAGACGTGGTCTGCTGGAACTGTGTAAAATCCGTCATTAGTCGACCAACAGGAATGACAATGCGACGAAGAAAACAGTACATCGATATCCTGGACAGCCTGATCGATCACGACCTTTCCCTGATCAATCTGAGCGGTGGCAAAGGCAAACCTGGAGGTGAGGTAAATCGACGGCCGCTCTACGACGCCAGAAAAAATATTGTCTACTTACTGCTGCTCGTAGATCACGTGGAACTGGTATTTCCCTGCATGTATCGTCAGTGAAGCAATCAGAGATACGACGCTGTATCGTTTACCGTTTGGGTGTAAAGGGTTGACCCTAGTAAATCACGAGTAGTAAGCCAAAAACCATTTCAAATGTCAACGTAAAATACTCACTTCCAGACGACAGGGAAAAAGTTTTCATACAGTTGGTAGTTTTCGATCTTCTGGACATCGAATGTAAAAACCAACTGGCTAGCCGGGAGGTTCTTGCTAACGTGAACGTCAACGTCCGAGTGAGAGAGATCAGGGAGAGATATACTAGGTAAAGTTCAAGGTTTTCGTAAAACCCATGGCTGAGAGTGAGTATGAGATATAAGTTGTTGTTCTGATGGATAGTCCCACTCGTCCAGAAAACCGTACTCTTATATACTTTCAATGTTAGCCCTCACAGGTTTTTCCAAGCAGCCGGTTCAAGCAGACATACAGTGGCGCACACTGTCTTCCGCGGTGAAAATTGTTGCGGATGCACGCTCACCCATACTTGATGCGCCCTGCAGTAGCTCCGCACAACAGAGGAACTGGAATAGCAGGTAGATTGGGCCCACCGGAATTGGTTCGCTTAACGGTGATCATAGGACACACGCCGCCTCTGTGGCTGCTTCCGCTCCCCCTATCACGGAGGATGTGCCTAGTGGTGTTGCGGGCCTGGTTTGACTGATCCTGGGCCTGCAAAACACTCGCGAAAGGCACTTAATGTGGCGCGGCAGACATAGCAAAGGGCCTGCGTGTTCGAGTTGGTTGGTCTATGGGTACGACGGTCTATCCAACAGGTTTTAAGTTAGCGAGTGGGCAATCCATAGAATTTTCGGACACACCGTGCATCTCACGTGGATTTGAGTTGTTTGGTGGGCTGTTTGAGGATCATTTCGGCGGATCGTACGCCCCAATGCATTCGAGGCTGTAGAGTGTGAGCACCGGGCCGTGCGTGCACCATTCCGCCACTGGGCGTCCCGCGCTTGCACGCCTGTACCTAACCTTCCGAATTCAGGAGGCTATCTACTACCACATGTTCCTGGGCCCGAAGGGAACAGGCTGTGTGATCGAAAGTTCATGGGAACCTATGAAAGCCACGTCAGCTGCCAAGTTAGAATGGTCGAAACAGTGGTAACTACGTAGTTCCTGACCGCGGCGCATTTAGATGTCCGACGCCTGTTGTGTCAGAGGCATCCGAAGGTGTAGGTGGCGTGTGTTAGCGTTGCGTGAAAAACTCTTTCATGGGTTTTTGACCGGTTTTAGCCCTGCGCGTGTTGGAATCAGCAACCGAGTGCGCAGCCTCATCGTCATCGGACCAACCAAATCACCGACGCGCATGCGGCGCACGTCCCATTTCTCGCGTATGTTTTTCCATTGCAGATACATAGCCTTACATTCTACGAGCACATTGACCGCCCCGCGTACTTAATGTTTCGTCCAGTCCTGTGTCTGGACCTCCACTATATACTTCTATCTCCTTTTGCATATTATACATAGTGTTGTGCTAGGCCCGGCCTCAGGCCCTGGGCAGGGTCAAGCTAGGCTGCATGATAGGGCTTAGGTCGAGGGTGGGGAGGCGAGCGACGAAGAGTGTCGAGCACCGGAGCGCATCGACAAGGTCAGTCGAGTGGAGATGTCCAAGGACGAGACTACAGCAACGACAACACATACCCAGCCCAGCGCGCCGCTCGAGGGAGAGTGGAACGATCACTAAACGACCGGAGACACTGGAGAGAGGGACTGGGAGGTCGACGAGGGCGAGAGGAGAGGCGCGATACGCCAGCCGGACGAGCCCGTTGAAGACCCAGACGAAGCCAAGGCCACTCGGGACCAAGCTCAAACGGCGACGACCAGCGCCAGCGCGTGGAGCGCGTCGCACGACCACCCAACCTACACGGAGACAACGACGAATCCAGCGAGACCGTCAGAGGACCCTGCGGACGCGACGGGCGACAACGAGCCCACAGAGCCGCCCGACAAGCCTCAAGGCACGGGGCGGTGAGATGGCGAGGAGAGTGTCGAGAGGGCCGAGGAGGTCATGGCGGAGGCGTCGAGAGCATCGAGAGGAGGCGCAGAGGCCATGGGGGACGGCGACGACGAAGAATGTCGGCCCGCGGTGCCCAACAAGCCGCCTGACAGCAACGAACCACCAGACGGCGACGATGCAACGCGCACGTCGGGAGGTCCGAGTCGCGCGGACGCGACGACCGAGTTGGGCAGCGGTGAGGACCTACGAACGGAGTCAAATGGCGACAAGAACGTACCTAGAAGAGTCCAATGTGAGATGGAGCATCCGGGCGGGTGTACGAACGGTCCCGATCGTGAAACCGGGCGCGCAAGATAGTCGATCTGACGAAGTCGAGAGAGGGCGTGAAAGGTACTGGAGACGTCGACAACGATGGTAGAGGCCCTGCAAAGTCCCATGAACCACCCGGCGACCCACCTGATGCAACGCGAGATCCCGCTCACGTCCATGTAGACCCAGGCAGTGGTACCGCCACCGACCGAACTGAACGTGCCACACGCGAGAGCGAGAACGGAGCAAGCGTTGAGGAGGTCGGGAGGACACATCAACACGTGCAGAACGAGGGAGAGAGGTCGACGACGCGTCAAAACGTGTCGATCGAGGGGGAGAGAGGGAGCAGGACCACGCGTGTACGATCGACGACAAGGGCTGATGAACATGATAAGTGCGATGAAACAACATCAGCAAATCTCCACACTACTTACTTCAACTTATACACTTTTTTCTCAACTTATGCACTTTTTGGCTACTTATGATGCCTGCCAAGAGCCAAGTTGGCCATAAGGACCATAAAAAGTAACACCCAGTTCAGACATGACATCAAGACACATAACAAGGCTGTGACACTTGTCAAGTGGAAACAAGTAGTATAAAAAGTATACTAGTATAAGGAAAATGACATAAACATACTAGCTGACAAAATACCACTTCTGGATCTGGGACTGGTATGACCAGTCAAACCCTACAATTTCAGAATCGCCGGAACCACTGGAACCACTGGAACCACCTGGAACCACATCAGCAAATCACCCATTTTTCTGCAGTGCTCACACACTCAAAGTGCACTACAGGGCAAAAAAATGTAAATAGCACTACAACAAAACAATAAGAGGGCATGTATCCAAGTGTCAGAGGCTCCATAAGTATGGTGCTTGAGGTCTAGAACAAAAAAAGTTCACTTTTTGA
>JBBPMA010000131.1:0-14863 GCA_038090075.1 Xanthoconium purpureum
CACAAGTTCGTCTCCCATTCATCTTTCTCCGCATACCAGCTAGCAGTATCAGGAATCGGAGAAGGCAAAAATGAAACCATGCGCTCGACGATGCGGTCGTTGTCGTTAGCCATCGAAAGCCGAACAAGCGCTTGTAACTCCGTTTCTTGGAAGTGGGGATGGATGCGATGCTCAAAGAAGCCCATGAGTGCGTACACCCTCTCTGCCCTGAAGTATTGCTCGGCGCCTGGTTCTTTAAGGTCCTCCCGGGTTTTGCTCGTGCGTCGCCAGAGGGCGGATTTGAGCAGCGAGAACTTCTCCAACCTCTCCAACGGGTCTTTCGACCCATACGCA
Source organism: Xanthoconium purpureum (assembly GCA_038090075.1). Lineage (NCBI taxonomy): Eukaryota > Fungi > Basidiomycota > Agaricomycetes > Boletales > Boletaceae > Xanthoconium > Xanthoconium purpureum. The sequence continues at coordinate 334 of JBBPMA010000131.1, forward strand.
TTAATGATGGCGGACTCCTCGGAAAAGCCAGCATAGGCAAGATTGGCGAGCTGATGAAGAGTGATATTTTCGACTTCTCCGTCTCTGAACTTGAAGCGCAGCTCCTGGCTCAAGAGAGCCTCAGGGAAAGTCCAAAGGCGTTGACCATACGCCAACCATGCATCCGTCTTCTTATCATCATCAGGGAGCATGATAAGCGTGAACTCCGCCCCACGGTAGACATCCGCCATACGATACAGATCCTTGTCGATCTCTTCCTTCGGCTGACCCTTCTTTTTGTCTACCAACGTCAGGTCGATCCAGTAGGCGGTCTGATGAAGAGACGCCAAAACTGCCTCAACCTCTGTGATGAACGTCGCCTTCAAGACTTCCTTTTCATTATGTCTATCCTCCGGGACGATGTCTTCGTATCGGTAGGAGATGGCAACATACTTCTTCTGCTTGATGGTGTCCGGGTCGGAGCAGATCTGCCAAGACTTTGACGCATCATCATAGATGACGAGTCGGCGGGGGTATAGGGAATGTGTGATTTCGCGGACGGGCTCTGCTCCTAGTTGAACTCTTCGCAGCGAATGCTCACGAGAGGAACGAGCAACCCAGAGCTGCCCATGGTACTTTGATAAGTAGGGTGGATAGTGCCCCTTGTACTTCGGTGAATTAAATGGCCAGATGAGCGCCAACGTGAACCAAGCCCAACGCCAGAACCAACGAGGGACATCCACTGGTTTGAGCGGATAGAAGGGTTGATGAAGCACGAGCCAGATAGCAAGTTTCCTTGCCTGCGGAATGTTTGCTCCAACGTCCTCTTCGGTCCAATTCGTGTCCGGACTTCGGACCCGAGGATGGACTGCTTGGACTACAAGCTTCCTGCACCTGCCGGTGGTAGGGCTGATGTATCGCTGCTCTGTCTCATGGAAGGCAGGTCTATATTGGCCATCGCGGCATGAAGGTTTACTATTCTCATCGGCAGGTGGCCCGGGGTCGAAGAATCTTTTGCGAAGCTCCTTCAGGATCTGCATCGCACGGTAATCAGGATCTACAAGACATTCAGCAAGACACTCCATTTACTAGATCAGAACTGACCTCGTGTGTCGAAGTGGGAGACTTGATGACCACCTCGTACCTTCCCCACATTTATAGTAGCGACAGGGGGGGCAAGGCGCCTTGGGACAGGGAACCAAGCTATGAATGTGCATATGAAACCCCTATTTTGACCGCATCAGCATCGAACGTTTGACGACACCTGTGGAGTGACAGACTAACCGAGGTATTGAGAACGAATTAGTTGACAACAGGGGGTTAATGTGGAGAGCATAATCACTTTTCGTGCGTGCTTTGTCGTCAGATTCTCCGCGACCCTGTCGCGCTCCGGCGCACACGGATCTCATGCGTGACCTGGAACACTGATGTAGTGATTACGGGCAGATCAAGGAACTTCCCTTTGTCTTGGCATCTCCATGCAGGTACGCAGGCAGTGGTGTGGCCGTTACTAGTGCATCCAAATCGGAACGTCGTTCAGTGTCGTCCATCATGAGAGGACCAGATACTTTCCATTCCTACCGCCATAAAACCCGCGCAAGGTTGTTAACCTACCATCACTGATCAGCTATTACGCTGGTAAGCGACCACCATAAACACATTGCGGACCTACCAACCTCCTGAGTTCTAAGTTGTGCCTGTGGCTCGTGCCTATGATCGATAAGATCAACAATGAAACTATAGACATACAGGGAATGTCGCAATGAACCCTTGATTGGATGGTGATAACCCGGCCTTTTGGGGCGGGTCTGAGACCTGAACATGCGGTGTGAGAAGGTCAGAACAACATAGACGTCAGCGCCTCGCCCATTCATCCTCCTAACAATTACTCAAGTGACTGCATTGCCTCGCTGATTCCTTGATAACTGGAAGGGTTCACGGGGAAGTCAAATATCGATACTGGTAGCATATTGATCACCATGAAGTTCCAGGTGCGACGCACAGGAGAGTAATATAACCTGTGTATCCATCACCGCACTAAGTACCTGCCAGAGTGAATCGCACCGCGCGTGACGTAGACACTATTCACGTACTGATTTTCAATGCAAATATGGATACTTCTTTGTCCAGCTACGAAGAAGGAACCGAGCGGTGATTTGAAACTGCCTCTGGCGCCAGGCAATAACGTCAATCCGTTGACGCGTGCCAGCGCAATTGATCACATTCAGGGCCCTTAGAGAAAGGTCAGCCCCAAGCGTCAAGTATGAGTTTGGTCCAGTTGTGACGGAAGTTTGATGTTCAGAACCTTATCATACTACAACTTAATGGCGACCCTATCATTATAGTTGTATCAATCCCGCGAATGGTCACTGCGAACAAAAAGTTAATCGGTGGCACCCAATCGCATAAAATGAGCACTCACTATCAGGAACCATTCGCGGTGGACTTGCCGGGTAACGCGGTTGGTGAGTCGGACAGGTGGTCAACCAACATCTATCCCCACTCTTGCTTGAAAAGATCCATGCCAGCGGTACTCATCACACCTGGATGCAAATCGCACTTGCCACTGACATACGTCAGAGTCGTGATCAACAGCAACTGCTTATACCAATCACCCTTGAAACCTCTGCTGATATTACCTGGCAGCTCAGGACCAGCCGATGATAAAAATTCTAAGCTTTCTAAAACTTTGCTTGAAGGTTCCGGCAACAAAGTTGTCAGCATGAATAAGATTGCGAACGAACTGGGGTCGTGAGATGAAGTTGATATCCCGATTGTCCCATGCATGAGAAATTTGATATCGTCGTTGAGCATTTAAACCATCAGAGCTGGACGCCACACTGAGATGGCGCCCCGAGTAAAATCCACTGAGTTCAATATGTAGTAAGCCGAGTACGCTGACAGCTTGTAGTAAGAATAGCCTGTTGGCTCGGAGGACGATGTTTGCATTGTTTTAGTTGCCAGTGGCGGCGCGTTGGTCAAGGTCAGGCTGGTATCATCACAGATCACATCTCCAGAGCGCGGTGTAGCAGTAACTTTTGGGCAGATGAACAGAGGACGCTGGGAGAAATTTAGAAAGCGGCCTACCAGATACCCGATTCGGACTGGGACCTGGCATGGTCCAACCACGTCAATGATCCCTATGGGCGGTGGCAGCAGGGATGGAGAATAGTGAAGCGGAGGTAACCATGCACGAATGTCGTCGACAGCGTGGGCGCTTTGAGTGTGGCAGGCATCGCAGCACTTGCAGGTGATGGGTGTGCATGGGGTATGTGGATGCCCTGGACTTGGATACCGAAGACACCACACTTGAGACCGGTGAGCAGCCACCCATAAATGACAACCCCATCCTCAAACTTGTCCACCTCGACCCCAAACTTGGCTGTATATGCGTCAGTAAACGATACCCGTCCCCACAACCACGCAACGTACGTAATTAGTCCCTTACTGCCTTGATGGGGTTGCACTCTCTGACGCACTGGTTCGTGATCCCGCGAATCCGCAAGACATTTTTGCCCGCGTCGCCTTGCCCGCAGAGGCTACCGTCCATTGCGACAGCACCGACGACCACAGCTGTCCCTCCAAGGCAACGCCCGCCTTGCCAAGGGCCGATGGGATGCACCGTCGTACAAACCGCGACAGAGACGGCCGTCACGGGTGCACCGATCGGCACGCTCAAGTCCATGGGTGAGGTGGACATGGAACCTATGACCGACACGTTCTTGACGAGGACCCAATCGACGTGAGCGTACAGGACGCACCTGTGACGGCAGCGACGACAAGAGGGTACTTCGCGCTCGGACGTCCGGCTCGATCATGAAGACGCCTGATTCGAGGACGGTGTACACTGGCACCCTGCGCGGAACCTTGTACATGTTGAATAACGCGGCGGTTTCTGTGTCGCGCTCGCATGTGCCGTCTTGCACTTGGGGCCTTGAGCTTGAGGGACCAGTGCCAGTGGTCATGCATCATGATCATGATTGGTAAGCGGAGGTACGTTGGTGGACGAAGTTTATATTTACCCACCATGCCCTGCGCCGACTGTCGGGGAATATCTTAATTTTACAATTTTGTGAGGTGTGATCCCTCCTCCGCCTTACGCTGCAGCTAGCCTGGTCCCCCCACCGCCATTTCCTGGTGGTCGGTCCCACCAAACTCTAGCTACATTGCCCTCCCACTTGCTCCTCAAGATCATATACATGACATTTCCCCAGATACCTGGGATAGATGAGAATCAACTTGAGCGCCAGCGAAAGACACTCTACTGGCTGTCGCACCAACTCCGTTTAGCCAACAAGTCATTTTACACAGGTGATCGCACCTCTTATCAAGTCAATAGCTGCAATCTGACAATGGCGTACCCACTAGCTTGCATGCATGTGCTGCGCTCCACTTATTTGCCCGCCTACACATCTCTTATCCGTGCTCCATACACGTCCGACCTGTTTCATTTCTCTTCTTGGACCTCTTCCTCTTCTGGCCACGTGGAGACAACGCAGCGTGAGACACAAGTCCTTGATCTCTTCATCGCACTAAAAATGCATGAGGACGCGATGATGGATAACACCGAACTTCACCTCGAGTGTGAAGAGTCATTCAAGGACTTGTTTGATCTCATGCAGCCACGCAGCCGTCTGGAAGATCTGGTGCGCCATTATGGTCTCCGTGAGGGCGTGGTGCACACATAGCCCCCTGGTGTTTCCTCTTTCTTGGAGCACGTCATCTGTGAGAGAATGTTATACTATGTACAAGTGAGTCAAAGAATGAGACTGGCAACTAGTAGAGTGGCTTACCTCCAGTCGACGTGGTACGAGACTGCAGGAAAGAGGAACGAGTGGCGCGCGAGCTATTCGCGCAATGTCCATAAAAGGAAACGTAGTGTATGTACTAATGGTTTAAGAGTATACCAGGCAGGCTGTTCTCCAACACTCTTCACCGACTGCGTCCAGGACCCAGCTTCACGACACTACTGGCTCAGGCAGCTCAGTAAACCACCGCACGAGTTCCACGAGACCCGCTCCCCTCCCGTTCTCTACGCTTTGTTCTCTCCTTGGAAGGTAGGCAAATTGTCTTGACCACCGCGGGCAGAAAGCGGTCCATCTTGGAGGTTGCAAGGACGAGGGACGAAGTGTTGGAAGTTACTGCCAGGAAACTTGTCCAACAGCTCAAAGTTTGGCTGACCGATGGCTGAAGTGTCATGTAGACCAGATGGTATGAATTTGTTTACCACCTACTTATGTACATCCCAGTGTATGAATCATCAAAGACTCGAACAACTTAAAGGGTATACGAACAAAGAGGTGTGCTTCCTCTGAGTCCTGCATCAAATCTCTTTCTGTAACCTTCAAAGAAGCAGAAAAGAAAAGAAAAAAAGCACCGATTCAACCAAGCGCAACCCAGTCGCACGCACGCATGCGTTGACTGACGTACCACGGCATCCTGACGACCGCCTCCTTATGCAACTCGTCGACCGTGCATCGTTCGCTGCACAACACAAATCTCCCCATCCCTGACTCTCGTCCTGTGTACAGGCATACCGTCGGCGGGCGCGCTGCGCGGAAGTAGTAGATTGTAGCCGATAGGGTGTCGATGAGCGTGTACAGGTCGTCGTCCTCGCTTGCATTCCAAGTTTGTGGCTTGAGCGCATCCAATTGTGCCGGGTCTCCGCGTCTAAACTTGCCCGTGTCGGTTTGCGACAAGAGAGTACCGGAGGCCGTGTAAGACGTTCTTGGAAAGGAAAAGATAGAACCTCCATAGATGAATCTAGATGCTTCTTCGGCAGAAACCAACCCCTTGACACCAACCAGCCACGGTTGCGCATGCACGATACGTCCGGAGATCCCATATGCTGTCAGCAAAGGTGCGAATAGCATCAAAATAATCGCGATAATAAGGAAGGCCACTATTCCAGGCAACACTGGACCCGCAATCCCCTCCAAAAGGATCGCGATGACCAAAAGCACCCATAAAATGTATGGGATAAATGCGGCAATCACCCGCTTGTATGACCGTCGCACAGCGAAAGCGACTGAGGGGAAGTTTTTCCAGCGGATGGCAGCGGCTCGACAACCTCCTAGGACAATGGCTTCCCTTTCCGTCATTCCTACCACCTGGATTTCGGGTTCGATGTCCCATAAATTTGCCCCCCATCCATCTTCTTCGGCATACCAGCAGGCTGTGTCAAGGATCTGAGAAGGCAGAAGAGAAACCATGCGCTCGACAATGCGGTCGTCGTCGTTAGCCATCGAAAGCCGAACAAATGCTTGTAGCTCCGTTTCCTGGAAGTGGGGATGGATGCGGTGCTCGAAAAAGCCCATGAGCGCGTACACCCTCTCTGCCCTGAAGCACTGTTCGGCGCCTGGTTCTTTAAGGTCCTCTAGGGTTTTGCTCGTGCGTCGCCAAAGGGCAGACTTGAGCAATGAAAGCCTTTCCAACCTCTCCAACGGGTCTCTTGACCCATACGCATTGATGATGGCGGACTCCTCAGCAGAGCCGGCATAGGCAAGATTTGCGAGCTGATGGAGGGTGATGGGCGTGACTTCTCTATCTCTGAACTTGAAGCGCAGCTCCCGGCTCAAGAGAGCCTCAGGGAACGTCCAGAGACGTTGACCGTACGACAACCATGCATCCGTTTCGATGACCCCATCAGGAGGGCAGAGCATGATAAGCGTGAACTCCGCCCCACGGTAGACATCCGCCATACGATACAGGTCCTTGTCGATCTCTTCCTTCGGCTGACCCTTCTTTTTGTCCACCAATGTCAGGTCGATCCAGTAGGCGGTCTGATGAAGAGACGCCAAGACAGCTTCGACCTCAGTGATGAACGTCGCCTTCAAGACTTCCTTCTCATTACGTCTATCCTCCGGGACGATGTCTTCGTATCGGTAGGAGATGGCAACATACTTCTTCTGCTTGATGGTGTCCGGGTCGGAGCAGACACGCCAAGACTTTAACGCATTATCATAGATGACGAGTCGACGTGGGTGTTGGGAATGTGTGATTTCGCGGACGGGCTCTGCTCCAAGTTGAGCTTTTCGCAGAGAATATTCGCGAGGGGAACGAGCAACCCAGAGATGTCCTTGATATCTCGACAAGTAGGCGGGGTAAACTCCGGTGTACGTCGGCACACGGTATGGCCATAGGAGCGCCAGCATGTACCAAAGCCAACGCATGAGCCAAAGGGGGACCCGCTGCAGTTGGAATGGTGGGTTCAGGACCAGCCAGATAGCAAGCTCTAGTGCTTTAGGAACCTTGGTTCCAACGGCGACTTCAACTCTATCAATGTTCCGAGTCTTGGGATGAACAGCTTGGACTCTGAGCTGTTTGCATCTGCCCGTGGTAGGGCTGACGTATCGCTGCTCTGTCCCGTGGTAGGTGGGCCGGTATTGGTTGTCGTAGCAGCAATATTCCCCCTTGCCAAGAATCGCTGCGCCGACGATAGATTCGCGGAGACTCTGCATGGCGCGGTGACCTGAATCTAAAGAGATTCAGCGAGGCATCCCCACTTGCTAGATGGAAGGTTTACCTGCGCGCGTCCAGGTGGGAGACCGTTGATCGCCACTGACAAATTTCTGTGGATATTTATAATAGCGACGCACAGGAAGTGGTTCCTTGTGACCCCAAGGGGACCAAACTGGGCTGGAATTTCGAGAAGATATAGGTTTCTGAATTCTTGGCACGTCCACGTTAGGCACCAAGGCCTGGTAACTACTTGGAAAGCAGGGCGGACATTGGCGCCCCGCGAAAATTTTCACTGCTCCATCATATTCCGCCATTTGAATGGCATTATGGACCCTTCGATCAAGTTCGGATACCGGGAGAAAGCAGTTTGCACAAACAGTAAGAGGGAAACCTACCAACCGCGTCAGCTCTAAGTCAGGAGTTTGGCTGGTTGTCACCACGCTGCGCGCAGAGAAGACGTAAATTGAGCCGACCCTGTACTCACAAGCGTGTACATAACGATGGTGATGGTCAAGGCACCAATGTAAGTACTGATTGCGGGCAGGTCAAGGGGCCTCCCTTTGTCTTGGCATCTCCATGGAGGTACGCAGGCAATAGTGTGGCCGTTACCACTGCATCCAAATCAGAATGTCGTTCAGTGTCATCGATCATGAGAGAATCAGATACTTTCCTTTCCTACCGTCCTAAAAGGCTAAAACCCGTGCACTGTTGTTAATCTATCATCGTTGATCAGCTGCTATGCTAGTGAACGACCACCATGAACACATTGCAGACCTACCAACCTCCTGAGTTCTAAGTTGTGCCTGTGGCTCGTGCCTATGATCGATGAGATCAACAACGAGACCATGGACATGCAAGAAATGTCGCAATGAACCCTCAATTGGATGATGATGAACGGGCCTTGGGAGGCAGGTTGGAGGCCTGAACATGCGACGTGAGAAAGGCCAGGATGTCAGCGCCTCGCCCATTCATCTTCCCAACAATTACTCAAGTGACCGCATTGCCTCGCTGGTTCTTCGATAACTAGAAGGGCTCACGGGAAAGTCAAATATCGATACTAGTAGCATATTGATCACCATGAAGTTCCAGAACCGACGCATAGGAACCATCACAGAGCAATATAGCCTGTGTATCCATGAATTGCACCGTGCCTGACGCAAACACTGTTCACGTACTGATTTTCAACACAAATATGGATGTCTCTTTTATCCAGCTACGGGGAAGGAACTGAGTGGCGATTTGAAATCGCCTCTGGCGCCGGGCAATAACGTCAATCCGTTGACACGTGCCAGCGCGATTGATCACATCCAGGGCCCTTGGAGAAAAGTTGGCCGTCCCACTGTACATAAGAGGTTAAGGTAGAGGTCGGCCCCGAGCGTCAAGCATGAGTTTGGTCCAGTTGTGACGGAAGTTTGGTGTTCAGAACCTTATCATACTACAACTTGATGGCCCTATTATATCCATCCTGTGAACGGTAACTGCGAACAAAAAGCTGGTCGGTGGCACCCAATCGCACAAAATGAGCACTTACTATCAGGAACCGTTCGCAGTGGATTTTCTGGATAACGCGGTTGACGAGTCGGACAGATGGTCCACCAACATCTATCCCCACTTTCGCTTGAAAAGATTCATATCAGCGGTACTCTTTACACCTGGATGCAAATTGCGCTTGCCACTGCCATACGCCAGGGTCGTGATCAACAACAACTACTTAAGCCAATCGCCGTCACTGACCTCGAAACCTCTGCTGATATTCCTTGGCGGCTCAGGACCGACCGAGAATAAGAATCCTAACCTTCCTGAAACTCGGCTTCGACGTTGATGGCTTGAAACTTCCGGCGACAAAGTTGTCAGCATCATGAATAAGATTGCGAGCGAGCTGGGGTCATGACTCGGAGATGAAGTTGATACCCCAATTGTCCCATGCATGATGTCGTCGCTGAGCATTTAAACCATCAGAGCTGGACACCACGCTGAGATGGCGCCCCGAGTAAAACCCACTGGATTCAATAGTACGCTGAGTGCACCAACAGCTTGTGGTAAGAACAGCCTGTTGGCTCACGACTATAGCTATGCTAGACATCTTCATGTTCATTGACGAAATCAATGCATGCCAGAGAAATTCTCGCACGGCACAATCTCACCTGTGGCCGGAAAATGCAGGCATTTCCAACGATAGCCTGCAACAGTCTATATGAAAGTTCATGGTACGAGGGGGACGGGCGACATGACGAGACAAGTGAGAAACATGACGTAAATCAACTGAAACTCGAGACTTCTTGTGATGACAGTTACATAAATAAACTACAAAGTTGCATGAACGAAAAGCGCTTCTGACGACGTCGCATTCAGTAGCCTTCCAGATCTCCCAGAAAACCGCCAAAAAGAAATGCTTCCCAAATAAGCACTCACTCAATTAAGTGCAACCCAATCGCACGCCCTCATACATTGGCTAACGTACCATGGCATCCTAATGACCGCCTCCTTGTGCAGCTCGTTGACCGTGCATCTTTCACTGCACAACACAAATCTCCCCATCCCCGACTCCCGTCCCGTGTACAGGCATACCGTCGGCGGGCGCGCCGCGTGGAAGTAATATATCGTAGCCGATAGGGTGTCAATGAGTGTATATAGCGTGTCGTCCTCGCGTGCGTTCCGAACTTGTGGTTTGAGCGTATCCAGTTGTGCCTCGCTGCCGACCCTAAATTCACCTGTTTCGGGTTGCGACAGAAGAGTGCCGCAAGGAGTGTAAGACGTCCTTGGTACAGCCTTGATTGTACCTCCATACATGAGCTCGGAAGCCTCTTCCGCAGAAAGCAAGCCCTTGACACCGACTAGCCACGGCGCTGCCTGCACTATGCGTCCAGAGGTCCCATACGCTACCAGCAGAGGTGCGAACAACAACAAAATGAGGGCGAGGACGAGGGGAACCCATGCTCCAGGAGGGCGAATGGGTTCCGCCACCATAGCGATCCCGATGATGAGGATCTCCCAAAAAACATTCGGTAGGTAGTTGGCAATGAGCCGCGTGTATGAGCGTCGCATAGCAAAAGCGACCGTTGGGAAGTCTCTCCACCGAATGGCTGCTGCTCGACAACCTCCAAGGACAACAGCTTCGCTCTTCGCCATCCCCACCAGCTGGACTTCTGGATCGATGTCCCACAAGTTCGTCTCCCATTCATCTTTCTCCGCATACCAGCTAGCAGTATCAGGAATCGGAGAAGGCAAAAATGAAACCATGCGCTCGACGATGCGGTCGTTGTCGTTAGCCATCGAAAGCCGAACAAATGCTTGTAACTCCGTCTCTTGGAAGTGGGGATGGATGCGATGCTCAAAGAAGCCCATGAGTGCGTACACCCTCTCTGCCCTGAAGTATTGCTCGGTGCCTGGTTCTTTACCAGTAAGGTCCTCCAGGTTTTTGCTTGTGCGTCGCCAAAGGGCAGATTTGAGCAGCGAGAGCTTTTCCAACCTCTCCAACGGGTCTTTCGACCCATACGCATTAATGATGGCGGACTCCTCGGAAAAGCCAGCATAAGCAAGATTGGCAAGCTGATGGAGGGTGATATCTTCGACTTCTCCGTCTCTGAACTTGAAGCGTAGCTTGGGGCTCAAGAGAGCCTCAGGGAAAGTCCAAAGGCGTTGACCATACGCCAACCATGCATCCGTCTTCTTGGCTCCATCAGGGAGCATGATAAGCGTGAACTCCGCCCCGCGGTAAACATCCGCCATACGATACAGATCCTTGTCAATCTCTTCCTTCGGCTGACCCTCCCTTGTGTCTACCAATGTCAGGTCGATCCAGTAGGCGGTCTTGTGGAGAGATGCCACAACGGCTTCAACCTCTGTGATGAACGTCGCCTTCAAGACTTCCTTCTCATTACGTCTATCCTCCGGGACGATGTCTTCGTATCGGTAGGAGATGGCAACATACTTCTTCTGCTTGATGGTGTCCGCGTCGGAGCAGATCTGCCAAGACTTTGACGCATCATCATAGATGACGAGTCGGCGGGGGTATAGGGAATGTGTGATTTCGCGGACGGGCTCTGCTCCTAGTTGAACTCTTCGCAGCGAATACTCGCGAGGGGAACGAGTAACCCAGAGCTGCCCATGGTACTTTGATAAGTAGGGTGGATAGTGTCCCTTGTACTTCGGTAAATCAAATGGCCAGATGAGCGCCAACGTGAACCAAGCCCAACGCCAGAACCAACGAGGGACATCCGCTGGTTTGAACGGACGGAACGGTTGATGAAGCACCAGCCAGATAGCAAGTTTCCTTGCCTGCGGAATGTTTGCTCCAACGTCCTCTTCGGTCCAATTCATGTTCGGACTACCCCTGACTCGAGGGTGGACTGCTTGGACTACAAGCTTCTTGCACCTGCCGGTGGTAGGGCTGATGTATCGCTGCTCTGTCTCGTGGAAGGTGGGTCGATATTGGCCATCGTGACATGAAGGTGTCTTATTCTCATCGACAGGCGGCTCGGGGTCGAAGAACCTCTTGCGGAGCTCCTTCAGGATCTGCATCGCACGGTGACCAGGATCTGCGAGACATTCAGCAAAACACCCCACTTACTGGATCAGAACTGACCTCGCGTGTCGAAGTGGGAGACTTGATGACCGCTTCGTACCTTCTTCACAGTTATAGTGGCGGCAAGGCAGGGCAAGGCAACTTGAAACAGGGCGCCAACCCATGAATGTTCATATATCAAACATTTGATGGCACCCGCGGAGTGACGGAACTAGTCGAGGTATTGGTAGTGAACTAAGTAGTTGACAACAGGGGGTTAATGTGGAGAGCATGATCACTTCTTCGTGCGTGCCTTGTCCGCGACCCTGTCGCGCGATCCCATGCGTGACCCGGAACACTGATGTACTGATTACGGGCAAATCAAGGGACCTCCCTTTGTCTTGGTATATCCATGCAGGTACGTAGGCAGTAGTGTGGCCGTTACTGTTGCATGCAAATCGGAACGTCGTTCAGTGTCATCGATCATGAGAGAACCAGGTACTTTCCATTCCTACAGCCCTAAAACTCGTGCACTGTTGTTAATCTATCATCGCTGATCAGCTGCTATGCTGGTAAACGACCACCATGAACACACTGCAGACCTACCAATCTCCTGAGTTCTAGGGTTTGCCAGTGGTTCGTGCCTATGATCGATAAGATCAACAACGAGACCACGGACGTACAGGAAATGTCGCAATGAACCCTTGATTGGATGGTGATGAACGGGCCTTTTGGGCGGGTCCGAGGCCTGAACATGCTGTGTGAGAAAGGCCAGAACAACATGGGCGTCAGCGCCTCACCCATTCATCTTCCCAATAATTACTCAAATAACTGCATTGCCTCGCTGATTCTTCGATAACTGGAAGGGCTCACGGGAAATTCAAATATCGATACTAGTAGCATATTGATCATCGTGAAGTTCCAGAATCGAGGCATGGGAGCCATTACAGAGCAATATAACCTGTGTATCCATATCACCGCACTAAGTACCTGCCACAGTGAATTGCACGACGTAGACACTGTTCACGTACTGATTTTCAACGCAAACATGGATACCGCTTTGTCCAGCTACGAAGAAGGAACCGAGCGGTGATTCGAAACCGTCTCTGGCGCCAGGCAATAATGTCAATCCGTTGACACGTACCAGCGCAATTGATCGCATTCAGGGCTCTTGGAGAAGGGTAGACTGTCCCACTGTACATAAGAGGTTAAGGTAGAGGTTGGCCCCGAGCGTCAAGCATGAGTTTGGTCCAGTTGTGACGGAAGTTTGGTGTTTCAGAACTTGATGGCGACCCCATCATCATAATTGTATCCACCCTGTGAACGGTAACTACGAACAAAAAGTTGATCGATGGCACCCAATCGCACAAAATGAGCACTTACTATCAGGAACCGTTCGCAGTGGACTTTCCGGGTAACGCGGTTGACGAGTCGGACAGGTGGTCAACCAACATCTATCCCCACTTTTGCTTGAAAAGATCCATGCCAGCGGTACTCATCACACCTGGATGCAAATCGCGCCTGCCACTGACATACGTCAGGGTCGTGATCAACAACAACTGTTTATGCCAATTGCCGTCATTAACCTCGAAACCTCTGTTGATATTCCTTGGCAGCTCAGGACCGACCGAGAATAAGAACCCTAACCTTCCTGAAACTCGGCTTCGACGTTGATGGCTTGAAGGTTCCGGCGACAAAGTTGTCAACATCATGAATAAGATTGCGAACGAGCTGGGGTCATGAGATGGGGCTGATACCCCAGTTGTCCCATGCATGAGAAATTGATATCGTCACCGAGCATTTTAAACCATCAGAGCTGGACACCACACTGAGTACGCCGAAAGCTTGTAGTAAGAACAGCCTGTTGGCTCACGGCTGGCTATGCTAGACATCTTCAGAGAAATTCTCGCACGGTACAATCTCACTTGTGGCCGGAAAATGCAGGCGTTTCCAACGATAGCCAGCAACAGTCTATATGAAAGTTCATCATGGTACGAGAAGGACTGGCGACACGACGAGACAAGCGGGAAACATGACCGTAAATGAACTCAAGATCAATGCATGACTTACGTCTAGTATCTACTACAGCGGGAAGCATGTACATGTAACTCTCCTGTTCTAATCCTGTGTTGCCAGTGACCGATTGGACCTTTGGACAATCTATGCCTCCTTGACCCCAAGTACCCAACTTGAACCATCGCAAACAATTCTAATGTACACTCCCAGACAAGGGGTGGTTCAAGAAAACAGGACACGACCTTCGAGATCCTCCAACGAGAAACTGCATGAAGTTAAGCGAACGCGGTCCTCTGCAACAAACAACGACATTTGTTCGCGCAACTCCTCCGCCGCATTAGCATGTAGTAACCGAACGGTCCTGAGTTTCGGCGCCGTCAGTGTCACGAGAGCGGAAACCAAAGCCTGGTAATGAAAAAGTGGTCCCCTCGGAACTTTGGAGTGCAGACAGAGGTAGGAAACTGGCGGCAGGACAAGGCGTGGCTTCAGCTCAACCCATGAGCGAAGGTAGATAATGAGCCTGTCGAGCACCGTGCAGCATTCGGAAAGTAAACTGAGCTCATCCTGCAA